>NW_004624878.1:3554717-3611714 GCF_000247695.1 Heterocephalus glaber | reverse complement strand
TACTGCCAAATGAAGAAAATTATTTCAGATTTTCAAAATCTTTCTTAGACTTTTATTTAATTATAACAAATACATCAAAATTTTGGGGAATTTTTTATCATATTCATTGTTTTTGAAACAGTATTCATAACTGTAATACACCTGTGTGTATACCCAATCTTCTAATACCAAATTAAAAATCAGTTTTTTATTCTTACCTTATTTAAATTCATTGAATTTGAGATATTTATGCATGTTTTTTTCTTCAAATTCTCTCTTGCTCTGGTTTCCTTGACATCTTTTTTCATGGTTCTATTCCTACGCTGATGATACTCCCTTTCTGCATCCCGTACTAGTTCTTATTTTCCGTAACTCTAAAAAAGGGTCTTCCTAAGGTTCCATCTTTACCTTTGAGTTCTTCTCATGACCTCATTTAGAAAAGAAAAGTCTTCTCTTCACATTAGCAGACAACACTGCTTAATTATGGTCAAAACAACATCTCTGATCTTCAATCTCATTTGCACAATATTCAGTACATCTTATATTCACAGCATACTCAACTGTAGCACAATTAAGCTTATGTCACTCTCAAAATTAAACTCATAATCAATCTCTTCAATATATATTCTCTATCTCACCTTAACATTTAGTTTTGAGCAATTAGAGTTTGCTTTTTGTTTTCTTCTGCACAGTAGATTGGGTGGAACATTTTGTTTACTTGTCTTTTTACATATGCACTGATGAACATTAAGGTCTGTATAGGGAGGGTCCATTTCTTATTTGTTCTGTTCAAGATATTTATGTGTTTTCCACTACTCAGAAGAAAATAGATATTGCAGAGTGACTTCTCTTGTCACCTCCCTTAAATGTAATTAGTTCCCCAAGCCATACTGATTCCTCATCCTAAAAGCTTCTGCAAACATAGCTTTGACACATTTTTCGTTTACTCTTTCCTGATTCATGACTTCAAATATTATAATAGCATTTTAGCTGGTTTTTGACATCAGTTCTCTTTATCTATAAAAGGATCTCTTCCCGAGTAAACTTTAGAGTGATTCCATTTCCTTTAGATGACATAAAAATCCCTTTTTCATGCTGCTGCTGCTTACTCCAATGCCATGTCTTGTTCTGCATTTTAGGGATTCCAGCATCTACCCATATTTTCTAACTTTAATTTTCCCAAATTGGAATTTGGTACCATCCTTCATACTTCTACTCTCTGTGACAGATATATGCAATGTGACCAAAGAATACAGCGAATGTTTATATTTAAGAAAATATTACAGTAAAAGTCACATTGCCACTAATAACCTATAAAATATTCCCTCTCTTTGAACACATTTATTCTACTGTTTTTGTCACCTTTTGAAGCAGTTCTGGAAGTCCTCTTTTGTATGTGTCTTTAGTTGTGCTGCCCTGGCTGCTTCCATATCCTGAACTGATTCAAAACTTTTATCTTTGTGGTTATTTCAACTTTTGGAAAGAGCTAGAAGTTGCACAGTGCCAAATCTGGTAAATAAGGAAGATGAAAACATATAATGATGTATCTATGAGCTTGCACTTCTGTTACATAATACTGGGAACCAGCATTCATCATACATTTGATCAATCCTTGTAAAGACACTCAGGAAAGAGAAATTGCATACCTGCTTCAGAAAGTGGCAAAAAGAGTGGGATAAGTGTCTCCAAAACAAGGTTGAATATTCTGAGATGGATTAATGGACGTGTAGTATTTTCCTTTAAAATAAAAAAAAATACAGATTATACAAATATATTTACATTTAAACATTCACTGTATGTTTTGATCACTCCTTGTAAATGCAATATAAACACTGATATAAATATAGGTACAGGCAGAGGGAGAGAGAGAGAGAGAGGTTTAACTATCTCTAGTCAGTTCTTCAGTCATTCTTCTGAGTCCCTTCAAATGACTGTCCTTGGAGAAGTGTGCTCCTTCTTGCATAGAGAGTAATGAGGACTTCTCCAAGTGTTCCTACAGAATGTTGAGAGTGTGCACCTTTGTTAAAGCACTTACAACGGTGGACTTACCTCTATGGTCTATAAGTTCCATGAAAGTAAAGACAGTGTATCTTTTTATGTGACAGTGTCAGAGAATTAATAGAAAAATATGTGTGAAAAGAAGATAGGAATTTTTAAATGAAAATTTGTGTTAATTATCAAATTAATCTACCCTGTAAAAATCAATTTAATTTCAATATTATACATCTCCAAGAAGAATTGGGACAAAGAACCTCAGATTAAAATCTGATAAATATAAATTAATTTGATAATTCTTTTTTAAATTATAAGCTCATAAAATAACACTCAACATAAGAAAAATAAATACCCAGATAGAAAATAGAAGACATTCCATTGTATACATTACTATTTCAGTAACACTAGGAATAACTTTCCTTTCTGCTCTTTTAGTCTATTAATTACTGAGAAAAATTTACATTAAGAGGTATTTGTAGTTGAGTAATTGACTTTAGTTAAAATTCAAGTTGTTCTGAGATGTATGGCATTAAAATGGTTTTAATTCTATGGATCTTCAAGTTACAACTGGACTGACATATATACAACTTGGGTTGAATTTTAATTTTAACTTCTGAACAAAGTTTTGAGTTACAATACAAATGCCAGCTGCCTTGTGCTTTCAGATGGTCTCAAATACAAAGAGTTAAAGAGTTCTGAATGAAGCAATACAACATCCTTCCTGTGCATGGTTAATTGAGAAACCCTGGGCCAATGTCTCTCTAAGGACCCTGAGATCTACCTGTATGGAGGAGAGAGACTTTGAAGGATGTGTAGAGGAGCATGAGCCTTCAATTGATCAACCTGAGTTACAACCAGCCCTCAGGAACAAATTTAGTTTGTAAGTCAAGGGTTCAGTGTACATTTTAATAAGAGTTTGGAAACTATTTTGCAGGACAGAATCTTAACATTGGTTTATATTGAAAAAGAGACATAATACAAAAAATCAAATAAAATGTATGCATAAAGATAAGCACTGTATAATCTCACTTATATGTAGAATCTAAAAAATAATAAAGGGCAGGGGATTTAGCTCAGTGGCGCCATGCCTGCCTCAATAGTGCAGTTCGATCCCTGGTACAGAAAAAAAAAAAAAAAGTCAAATAATAGAGAGTAGAATGGTATTATCAGGAGCAGGGAGTAAAAGGAACTAGAAAGACATAGATGGAAGGGTAGAAACTTGCTGTTATATAGATACATATGTCTAATGGTTAATAAATAATAAAAAGAATAAATCCAATACACACAATGTAGATTATAGGTAATATACTGGAAATTTACTCAAAGAATAGATTTCAAGTGCTTTTGCCACCCACCCACACGTAAATACAGTCACACACATAAATGTTCACGTATACGTACACACACACACAAATTAACTAAGGAAAGTGATAGGTAGATTAATTTGCTTAATTATACTAGTTATTTATACATTCAAATACCTACCTACATATATATATAAACACCATGTTTACACCATAAATATAGACAATAAAAATACAATCTTTAATGTAGGTATAATGGGAAGACTAGTTTTGCATACTTGATATGTTTTCATCTAGTTCTGCCCTCAGTAAGGCAATGACTCCACTAAGAACCTAAAGCCAGCATAGATGTCATAAAAATATTGTAGACCACATTCATTTCTCTACCATTAAAAGTGGTTCTTGTGCTTTCATTTATTTTCATTTTTACATGTGTGCACTATCTGCAGTCCAGGCTTAAGGAAGTCTGAAGCATAAGCATACTTGGCTCAATACTATAATGATAAGAAAGTCCATGAATGTGTGTGTACAGATGTATATACACAGACATATGTATTCCCAGTGACACACAACTGAGAACAAATGATGACAAGATCAGCATTTATACCAATCAGTATAAGAGAAGTTGAGGAGTCAGAATTTTAATTCAGATCATATGAGAATAAAAGTTATGAAAAGAAAAAGGAGAGGAAAAATTACATTCTATCTTGATCTGAGAAAAAGAAAATGGCACAGCTGTAGTTTGCCCTTGGTAGACAGTTGCTTGTGTGGGCTCCGCTTTGCTAAGGAAAATGTCCACAGAGGATAAACAATGACAAATTACACCTGGAAAGACAAGGTGGTCAGGAGTGGAAACTGACTAACCAATGTCAATCCTCCCAATGAGTCTTTCATACTTTTGCAAATTGGGTTTTTCTTGTCCATATTAAAAAAAATCCTCTGTACAGAAAACTAAAACTTGTTTTTAACAGTTATTCTTTTAATATTCAAAAGATCTGGTTTGGTGACTTTTCTATTACTGTTTTCAAACTGCTCCTGGTCAAAAATACACTATGTAATACAATAGCTCATTACGCATTAATTGTGCTGATCTCCACTGTAAAAAGAGCATACTTCCTACCCTGCAGGGCTTGTCACTGTTGGTGGCATTGAATTAAGTTTCACTGTGAGTATGGAACACTCACTGCTGTCACTTTTCAGCAAAACTGTTATTTTTTTCTTGTCTCACAATGTTTTCCGGTGGGTTCTGGTACAATTTCTTCTGTTGCTGGATTCCTATCAGTATCTGCTACTTCATTAGCAAGGGTCATTTAACACAAATACCTGAGCCGACAGGATTCCACCCTGTTCAGGCTTTTGGCTTTACTGGAGACTGTCCAACATAGCCTTCTCTCTCTTTACTACAAGAAGACTATCAGCCCTCTGTGAGCTTAAAATTATTAATCAGTTAATGATTGAAAATAAAATCACACATTGTTGTACTTTGGCACCTGAAGTAATTTATTTTCATTTAACTAGGAGCTTATCACCTATTGCAGTGAAAGTAGTTTTATAGTATGTGATTTTTTCCTTTTATATAAAGTTTGTGTAACAGGAAATAATGAGAAGTGTATAAAAGGGGTGTCATACAGCTACAATATATTGATTAAGTTTTGTTTCTATATTAAGTGGCCTTGGTATCTTTGCAAGAACGGTGCTATTTAAGCATAAAATATCAGTGTTATATTTGTACTTGCATAGTTTATAAATTATATCTTAAGATTGCACAGACACCAAACAAGTTTTTACCATTGTCAGCAAGAAAACCCAACACAGCTGTTCCACAAGCAGGCTCCTGCATCATCGAAACAATTGCCATCTGAGCCCTGATACCTTCCTTCCTACCATTTATGGTAAGTGAAGTTGATTATGGTTTAGGTAGAAAGAACATAGACCAATTTCTAGATCCATGTTGAACCTCACCTGATAACAGGAAAAGACTTTCCTAAACTCATGAAGACAGACGTCAGATATAAATTGCAGTGAAGGCAAATAAATTTGATACAATACAATGTAATTGCTTCTGAACATAACAGCATTAATTATGTAAAGTATATATTTTTCTCCAAAATCATTACCTTTACATGACAATTAGCATGGTGAAGAAGGTATTATTCAGGCAAAACACTATAATGAGAGAATATACTGTACTCATTCTTTTACATATATGAACATTTTATTATAGTCTAATATTTAATTCATTCATCTTTTTACTGTGGTTATATTTGGGGCTTCCTAATAAGTGTTAACTGAATGAAGCATAGAAGCCTGGGTATGTGAAAATGTCATAATCTGTCAACTCCTAAATTCATTCTCATATTTTATCTTGTTATTATTTGTGCTCAAATTACTTTCCATTTATTGGCTTCTTTACACATAAATTCTGTTTTCTTCATGTGGTACAAGCAACTTGTTTTGTGGTGATGTAATTCTTTTCCTCTAATCAGAATGGGGATTGTTTCCTTGAAAAAGTTAAAAATGGTAAACCAGAAGCACTGGACTTGGGTTTCAATTTCAACTATAGTGGTAGTATAAAATGCAACACCAACTCTGAAACGTTTAATGCCTAGTGTATAGTAAGCTCTCAGCAAATGTTAAGAGCGCTTGCTATGCTACAAACTGCAAGATCATCTACCAAACTTTCTGATATTTTTCCGATTTACCTATGTATTTATTAAATGCTGTATATTAAATCTCCGTACAACTCTTATTATAGATTCACGTCCTAATTTGGGGTTCCTCTCAGTTCTCTTAAAAAAAAAAAAATGCTCAGAAAGTCCCTAGTACAGAATTTAAATGACATTGCTAATTAGAACATGGTTGCCATCTAGCGGTTGCAATCAATAACTACAGGCTTAGTTACCAAAAACAAGTAAAAATGTTCTTTTGCTTTAAAATACAACCGCTTAAGGGTGAACCTCAAATAAATGAAGCTCCCTACATATATATTCCTCCATCAATTAAAAATTTAAACACAAAGTGCATCAGAGTGTGGGGAGATTTATTTCCTGGTTCACAAATGTATATAGTTATTTCTATACATTAAAAACCATCAGAAATTTTGAAAAAAATGATCCATGAATATCACTTAGAAATGAAATGAATCAAGATGTAGACAAAACCAGGAAGAGATGGTATATAAAGGTGAGAATAGTATTGCACAGCAATTTTAGGAAGATTATTTTGTGTAGGGCTAGAAATCAAAGAAAACTAAATGTGTGTGCCCAAGGTGGGAGACACGACAGGGTTAGAAATTCATCAAGATACGACACAAATATGAAAATCCTTCAAAATAAGAGACCAAAAATTAGAATGAATATAAAAAAACATTAGATATTTCTATCTCAGATTAAGATCATTGGTGTGTAAACAGAGGCTATATGGAGAACTATGTAGTCAGGAGTATATGAATCTTAAACGTATATGAGATACTAGTGAGAGAATGCCATAAAAAAGAAATTATACAGCTATAGACATAATTGTATTAAAATTAATCTCTTCTTGAGACTGAAGTAATATCCATAAAAAAATAGAAATTCTTATCTTAAGGGAACTACTGAATAAGAAGTAACAAATAAACTTCCTATTTAATTTAGTAAGATTTTAACTTTTACTCCTGCTTTCTAAAATCTTAGTTTAATTGCCAGTTTATTTTTCTTTCCAAGGAGGAATGTTTTTGTTAGACCAAGATGTTGCAGAGGGTTAGGATGAGATCCACTTTGAGGCAATCAGATGTTTGCAGCTTTTGCCAGCAAAAGTTGGTACCATAACCACCAAAATAGTGGAGTAAGAGCTACTCTGTCATGCTTCTTAATTGCTATTGGTTGCAGATATTATCAACACTTCCACAAAATAGGCTATGTACTTTAGCACTGCTTACTGAAGCAGCTGTTAAATTAAGTCAGTATATTTTCCAAATCTGATTCAGATAAGTTTATTTTTGCTTTCACAAAAGAGCTAATATATGTAGTGAGATTAATGTTCTAAGAAACAAATAAAACTTAGAATTCTCACATTTTGTCTCATTCAAGTGAAAGTTTACTTTTAGCTCTTCATGTTTCATTTTTGCATAAAGGAAATATATATATAATATATATTATATATTATATATGGAATGCTAGTGTACACTGACAATTCAGGATTTTTATTTCCTTTTTTTATGTAAGTACTTTTATGCTCTCATTCTTATTAACATATAATATATGGGATAAAAAAATAGGAAATGTTAAGTGCTAAAATTTCTTCCAATAGGCAAAGTAGATGATCTAAGAAAGATAATTGGTCTAGATACTAACTGAATATTGCATGTTTTCCCTACATTTTATATGACAATTGGGTAGACTACACTAATAGTTTGATCTATTAATTAGGACCTTAAACCACACAGGAATCAAATCAGAGAAAGGTGGGGGACATATTTAAATAAAAAATTTTGTAACACAAATAAGACAAAAGCTTTGAGGTAACTCAGCTGCTACAGATATGCTGCATCTGCTTGCTTGCCCACTGGGGAGTAGGCAATAAAGAGGTTGAGACATTACACAAAGATTGCCAGAGAATAAGATTAGATGAGCAACAGGGCATCTAGGTTGAGGTACTATAACTACAACATGAGAAACTTACCTACTAAACTGCTCAATTCACTTACAAACAATATTTTAAAATATTCAATGTTCAAAGGATATTTTATCAAAATAAATGATGAGCTGGTTAATTTCAAAATGTCACTGGCATAATCAAACTGAGAAAAGTAAGTGATATTTTAATAATGTTTTATTAAGTAGGAACAATTGGGATTCTATAACAGGGGCCACATAGTTTCATGTCTTTAACAGAGAAATATTAAAACAATGACTTAAAATTCCACTGCACAGGACAATAATAGAAAAATCTTAGTTATGACATGTGAAAAGAATAGGTATGTATTTGGAAAACAGAAGTTAGTTTTCCTTGCTTTGTAAAACTACTACAATGAGTTTTCCCCATTTTACCACTTTTTCTTTAATTTCAGACATTGGCAGGCTTATACCTGTACCCTGTGGTATAATAAGATATAGAAGTGTGCATGATCTATAGAACCTTCACTTTCCAAATAAACTATTTTAGAAATACACTCTGTAAGAGCAAAGTTTGAGATTTTTTCTAGAGAGATGAAATCAAATAGAGTAACATAGTATAGAATATATAAAGATAAAATAACAGAATATATATTTGTGTAATATAACAAAATGAAACATAAATTATAAGAGAAATAAGAGTACATTTTAGATTCTGCTGAAATATAAATATGAACCTTTCCACCCCAAACCAATGAAGCTAAAATTTTCAATTTTAACTGACAGAAACAGCTCTTACTCTCTCTAGTTAAACAGATTCAACATCTCCTTTTACTCTCTCTGAATTAATGGAAAAATTCAAAAGTAAAAAATGCTACTCTATTGCTTACTGTGTCAAAAACATGTTTATTCCCTGTTCTGGGGTAACATTGCTCTTTTTATACAAAATGAAGATATCATAAGCTTTTATATTCTTTAATTTGAAAGGAGGAAAGATCTAACCCACCCACATCAAATGAATGAGAAATTTTCTTATTCACATTACTTGTGGGATGGTACCTAGAATCACATGACTAGTAGTACTGTCTCCCCTACATCAGCTACTAACAATCTCAGTAGTAAGCTTGAGGCTTTTTCTAAACAAAAGCTCAATGAAGTTTTCTCTACAAATTCCATGTCTAGCTTCATATCATTTATTCTATTATCTCTTTACCCTATATCTTGATTTTACTGGTATACATTTTGTATTCACTTTTAATTGAATAAATTTTTATAAGCCAACTTATATCCTTTCTGGATCAAGGATAGTTGAAAGTATATGAAGTAGCCAAGACTATCAAACCAAGTGGAAGAGAAAGGTATTCTAGAAAAAGAAAGCCATCAGCAAGCTCTCGCTGTATCTCACCTAAAGCTGTATGCAATCAATTATAATGAACACTTAAAGGTAAAAACCTCATTACACAATAAAAAAGCTTTAGGGCTCTCAGACTTTGAATATATTTTGTGATATATTTAAAGGGCTCATAAAAGCCCTGGTGATTATTTCTGTTAACCAACAGCCTGATGCCTGAGTGGAGCCAGCAAGCAGAGAAAAAGCCCAGAGAAGTTGAATCTCCACAATCCTTCAACTAACACATAAAGAAAATAACCTAATTACTGGAAAGCAGGAACAAGATAATAAAAAGTAGGGAAAGGTAGAGAAGCATCAAAGGCTAACGCACAAATTTGTCTTTGCTATGGAAGAAGCAATCAGTCTAGATCCTGAGGGTAGCCATTGACAGCAGACTGGGTGTTTCCACCACATCCGTGGAAGCATGAGAAGAAGCCAAGAAACAGGAAAAAGACTAAGTTTAATTAGCAGAAAAGCTGCAAGAGAAAGGGCGCAGAGCTTGCAGCAGACAGCTCCCAGCCACAGGCTGCAAGGCACTGTGCTGGTCACTCAGCCCGAGCAGGGTCAGGCTGGCTCAGCACACAGGAGAAACGGATAGCAGGTGTGACCCAGACCCCGCGCACGCTCAGGTACAGACACGCAGAAGTAGTTGGCAGGACGTGGGATTCCTTTCCACTGCACACAGGTGCAACGCAGATTCTCTACGGAAACGCACTGCCAAGGAAATGTGAGCTAATTTACTTAACAGTCAGTTGCCACCAAGCGAAAAGAGAGAATTGGAGAACGAGTCCAAGACTGAGAGAGGAAAAGTACAGAGGGGAGACTGGCAGAACAATGGCACTAAAGCTGCCACACTGTGGATTTACTACCTGGGATATTTTTCCAATTACAGCTATTGTGATATAAAGATTCAGGAAAAAGGAAAAGGAGCTGCAGTCTGAGAATAGGCAGACCATATCCTTAGTTTTTTTTTCTTTTTCTTTAAGCACTGACACAAACCATCAACACCAGAATCCAGAAGAAATAAAACAGTCCCAAGCTAACAGGGCTTAGATGAAACTCGCAAGTGTACAGACAAAAGAGAAGCGCCTCGCAGCCAGGACCCAGGACAATTCTCCAAAGTGCTCAAGTCCGCTCCAAGCCTAGCCAGGCGAAGGCAGGAGCCCGAGACTGAGCCGGAGAGGAGAGGCCTGGCAGCGACGGGCAAGGGGGCACGGCGGTCCCCGCGACCCCAGCGGTGTCGAGCGAGTGTTAAACACCGAGAGGTCGCAGAGCGGGGCGCCCTGAGGGGCGGCCCTGCGCACTCGGGAGGCCAGGGGAAGCGCCGCCGACCGGTGACGCCGCGAAGAGACGCGTGGAGCCCGCCGCGAGCCCCGTGGTCTCAGCCTGGACGCGCTAAGTGAGCCCTCGCCGCCCAGGCGCTGAGCGTGGGGCGCGGGCGGCGGGGCGGGGAGGCCGCGAGGACACAGCCAGTGAGCGGCGCAGGCGGGCGCGGGACGCGCGGGCGCATTGGCGGAGAGCGCTGGCCGGATGCGGCCGGAGGAGGCGCCGCACCTGCCGCCCGATATAACCAACTAGCGAGGGGGCGGCTGCGGGCAGCGGCCAAGTGTCATCAGAGCTCAGGCGGAAGGGGCGCGTTACCTGGGCCCCCTCTTCTGGGAGAGGCAGGGCAAGCTGGAGGATTCCCTCTGAATGATTAAAAACTCCGCAGTCCCCTCCTGCCACAGGCTGGAAAGGACCCTGGGAACTGCTCAGGCTGAACTGTGCGGACTGGCGGGAGCAAGGGAGCCGGCAGCCGGCAGCTGCGGAGCAAGGACGGGGGAGCCTGGCCTCGCACTGGTAAGTGGCTGGCGATCCTTCGCCAGTGACTGCTCTCCGTGGCTGCACTGCCTCTCCAGCCACCCAGGGGTTCTGACACACTTGCTCCTGCACAGCCGTCCTTGCTTGCCACGTAGCGGAATGTAAAAACTGTCAGACGAAGCTCGTTTTCTGTCAACATGCTGTTTTTCTCGGCTAGGATTTTATGTTGAAAAGTTGAAGCAAGAGCAAATATAATCTATTTATATATCTCAGGACGCCACTAAAAATAAGAGTAAACAATTCATACAAATAAATTAGAAGGTGTAAATGCCAGCACAGGATAAGGCTGTTTCTATGACAAGAAAGTCACTGTTCAGAAAATAGGATGCTGTTCTCAGGTGCCCACTGGATGTCTGACGACTGAGCAGTGTGTTTGTGAGGGTAGAGCCCAAATTACTAGGCATCTGGAAATGCAACAACTTGTTAAAATTCAGCAGGGACGCTGCATAAGTGGAGTTCTACAAAGTTTGGGGAACTGAGAAAAGCAATATCTTGGTTTATACTGAGCTATTTTATTTCTGGTAAATGTGGTATAGGAATGAGTTGATTAACTAATATGAAAATATGCTCAGAAATCTTTTTTATTGTGAAAACTGAGACATATATATATCACATTGAGAATTATTTGTTACAACCTGGAAATATTTAAGTTGTTTAAAATAATTTTATTTTGAAAAGAATAAGAATCCACTAAATATTTTAGATTTCTTTTCTTTTTAAATTGTACAACCCCTCGTGCATGAACAATACAATTCAGTGGGTTATTTGAATGCAGGTTTGGCAGCCAAACAACTTTTAAGCTATTCCACGAGCAATGGTTTACTTATGTGCAATTCATGGTTTTTTAATTTAAGAAAAATAATCACTCAGCAGTTCCCTATTTCTACTTTGATTCTGACTTTTATCTGTGGAAATAAGGATTTTTAAATGTTGATATTCATCAGGATACTTGATTTACAAGCACAAACGTAGTGAGTCAAATTTAAAAATTAATGAAAGCATATTTGGTTACTACTGTATTGCAACAGAACTGGAGAAATACTAATGAATATCACAGTGAGCTTAAAGAAGTTCAACGTGGTTTTTATTATGTCTCTAAATATAAAGGATGTCATTATTAGAGCATCATTTTTTAAAAGGGCAGTAGTCAATTTTGAGCGACTCACACATGTTTCTTTGCATATTTTCCTGTTTCACACTTACATCACTCTTAAGTTTTGTGGGAACCAATATTGAGTCCTAAACTTGACAAGCAAATTTGCCCTGATCAAATGAATAAAAATAAAATGACTATGTAAGAATGTTCACAAAAAATAAATGATTGAAGCAAATATATTACATGTAAAAACTTAGTCAAAGAAAGAATGAATTTCAGAGTTAAACAAATAGGAAATGTGATATAAAAAGCAATTGGAAAATTAGCTTGGCTAGAATGTGAGAAGGTAATATTAAAGCATATCAGAAAACAGGAAGTGAATGGTTTATGATAATATAATTGCCAATACTTTCACGTAGGGCATCTTGGGCCCCTTTAATTATTCTTACTTAAAACTTCCAGAAACTAAGAAATGAAGAGAAAAGATTGCTAATATTAATTTCTTTCTGATGCCATTGAAAACTAAGTGGAACGTTAGAATCCTTCAAAGCTAGAATAAAGAATATTATCACAACAAGTAACTAAATATCACATTTTGTCTGTGAGTTGTGAGGTTTGTGTACCAGGGTGCCTTTGGAAAACATTTGCAAAACTAAAGTTGTGGAATTTTTAGTAGATGGCTGAAATAACTGAGCATTTCTCAAGGTGAGCAAAAGAAATTCAACTGGTATGTGGTCTAGAGCCCAGTAGTCATTAAGTCAGTAATTCAGAGACATAAACTAAAATCAAATCATGAACATACACATGTTTCTTTAAGAAAAGCCATTACAAATTTGTTGCTTATGAAAATTTACTGCAATCTTATATTTAATTAAATGAAACTATTAGAAAAGAAACAGGATTGCCTACTGTATATTACTTAAAGTGTCTTTTTAAAAACATTTTTGACAACTTTCACTACCTGCAAGGTAGAAGTGAGAATGTGATTTGAAACCAAAATTGACTTAGCAATAAAAACCAGAGGGTGTCAGTAAAGGAGAGGGCTCTCTGCATTCCAAAAAAAAAAAAAAATGTAAGGGATGCTAGACTGGCCCAGGAATTTTGTGGGTTGTATTACTTGTAAATAAAATACAAGATATATTTTTTATAGATTACAATTTTAAAAAGATGAAACTTTTCTACTAGTCTACATGACTAAAATAGTGTGAGATGTGTTGACTGTGTGCCAGTCAGTTTGCTAAAACAAAGTTTTATAGCAGAGATGAGTGTCCTCATAGTCCATGAAAAACTATAATAGAATTTTATGAAAATGAGCTATATAAAATATTTTGATTTGCTTAATTCATCTAAGTACACATCTATAGGCTTGAATTACATTTGGAAATACATTTTTAAATATTTTCACTGAGTTTGGAATTTTGTTTGTCTTAAATAGATCCATGTATTTATATTACCTAGTCTTTCAAAATTCTGGCTTCAAGAGGTTAGGTTTATTTACCTCTTTATTCCGGAAGATATAAACATGAAATAAGAGTGTTGTGTGTCTCTGTTCAATATGTTCCATGAACTTCTTAGCGCTTTATAGCAGAAAAGGGATTGGTTGAAAGCTCAAAGCCATAGGGTCCCTGCCGAGGTCTATTTTCTGAGCATTTGTGATCAATAACTATTTACTAGAGGCTGGTACATTTCAAAAAGTAGTGAAGTATATGAAACACTTGACACTTAAGATTTAGGATTAAATACTGTTATGAACAATGCCCCATCCCTATTCTTTCAATTAAGTTGTCCTATTTTAGAATTTTTGATTATCCCAATGAATATTTTAGGAGGTTCTGATAAATAGAATATAATCAGTTATTATTTTTATCAGAAACATAAATAGTGTTTAGTAGTAGGTCATTTTCTTTTAAAATGACTAGAGTAATTTTTTTTTTTTTGAGAGAGAGGGTCTCATTGTGTAGTTCAGGCTGGCCTTGGACTTACTATGTAGCCCAGGCTGGCCTTGAACTCATAGGGATTCTCCTGCCTCAGCCTCTGGAGTACTGGGATTACAGGCGTGCACCACCAGGCTCAGCTGAATAGAGTAAATTAAAATGTTTAAATTCAGTGGATATGGAAGAATTTTTAAATGTCTTTTACATGTATTTACTTCTTATAATTAAATTATTAATTAAATTTGTTAGTATTATGTCCCATGAAATTGCTTTAAGACTATTCATATAATTTCATTTATGTTTTATTTATTAAAAATGTTTTCATAGATGAAGTGTAGAACATTTTCGTTCTTGTCTATCCCATATAAGCTAAAATGAAAGTTTTTAATTTCATATTTCAGAGTGCAATGTATTGTCTTTTTTTGACAATATTGCTTCCTTATACAGCAACTCATAAAAGTTGGTCAGAGTACAGAAGTTTTTCTCTTTTCCAGCGCAGAAAAGTGGAAATCTTACAAGGGGCATAAAATAATTCTGAAAAATAAATTTTAAAAAGCTGTTTGTGGAAATAAAAAAACTGTAAATATACTATCATTCCTTAATATAATATAAAGTATGTGAGATTGATCATTCATGAGAATCTTTAAAAAATAATTATGCTTTGTTCCTATGTGAAATTCCTTGTAATCAATGTCATTTTTCAACAGTTCCAAAAATGTTTCATTGGATGCATTTGACATCACAGATGTAAAGTTGATTTTTTCTGTTTTACTTACTGGTGTCTTAGCAATTCATACAAAATGTCCTACAGAACTTGCCGGCCTGTGTTACCACATTTTTTTTTCACAGATAGTTTTTCTTGACAAATCTCAAAGGATTACCATTTTTTCTTTGTGTCAGTCATGTTTTCAAATATTTCATAACTCAATTTGTATTCACCAAAATGTTGATACATTTTAATATTGAAGGTGCCAATTTGTTTGTGTGTACTTTTCATTAATCAGAGCTGTATAGTTCCTTTTTACTAGGCTATATGTACCTGTGTAAAAGTTAATTACAGAAATTAATTGAGCAACATTCAGATTTTAAGCAGTTGCATTTTGGGCAAAAAGGAAGATGAACATTTTTCATTGGTTTGAATGATGAAAAACTTATTTTTGACCATTAACTAGAAAGTGTAATTACATGTGTGAACATTTTATGAAGAAAGTCGGACTATACTACACAACATTCTGATGGTTGCTAAATGGGAAGAATATCATAATTTCATTAGCATCCATTAGTACACATAAAATATGAAGTTTAGGAAGAGAAACTGCTGTTAACATAGGTGGTAAAAAGTAGATCAAAATTTTCTTGACTTTGATATTCATGGTATTCAAAGAAATATTCACTAGTAGCTTAAAAAAGTCTAGGAGGTCTTGTTGAGAAAGGTATTACTATAAGATAATGTTTAGGGGTGGGAAAAATAATTATAATAATAATATTTAATAGTTTATCTAGAGCCATCAGATGTTTTCATGTATTTTCTTAAATGTTTCATTATAGGAGTTTATATTTATGCAATAACTAATAGATGAACGGACTATTTCATAAGAAATTATCTAAGTATGTAAGTACATGAAATTTTATTTTTATTCTAAAATGCTTAATTGAAATTCAACCAAATACAAAGGTAACATTCAATAAGTGTAGAACATTTATTTTATTTCACCTAGGTTCTCGCATTGTACTTTTTTTTTCTTTTGGTACTGGGGATTGAACTCAGGACCTTGCACTTGTGAGGCCAGTGGCAGAACCACTGAGCTAAATCCCTGGCCCCCATTGTACTTTTCTGCAAGTTTTTACTTTTAAGGATTAGCATTTTCTGAGATATTATTGTTCTTCAGTCTCTGAAATTACAGAATTAGACAAAAACCACTGGTGACTAAAATTAATATTAATAGGAAGATACAGGTGAATGACAATAAGAATTTAAAAAGGAATTCTTATTCCCCGGAGTGAAATTTTTATTTAGTTAGCATCTCATACTAATTTAAATATGAGATGTTTCCCTGATGACTTAAATATCTCAAAATGCTTCTTAAAACTTATAAAAATTTTCACGTTTTGGACTTTATGTTTGCCTTATTTTGTTATCTTCATACTTAGCCCTTTACATTTCTTTCTAAAGATACAAATTCGCTTAATTTCACTTTCTATATTTTTAAAATGATTAAACAATTTGTTAGTGAACTTTTGTGTGTATATGACTTTTAGTACTTCAAGTGATATGGACTTGAAGTTATATAGCTCTAGAAGGTATTTGAAATCTAAAGCTTCATAATTCAGTTCATCACTTTCTTCTACTTCTTTCAATGCCATTATTGTAACAACACCATGAGCTAATGAATGAGAATTCCTGATACTAAAATAACCACTTCATTAAAAGTCAGTACAAGTGTCATGAGTTATTCATGATAAATAAATTGTGAGAAGATGTAGGAAACACAGTGAAAAAAATAATACCATTATGTGTTGGAGAGAGCTTTATAGAGTTCCTATTTTCACTTAACTCATCATAAAGATGAATAAATGGTGATATAAAGAGTCGTTCAATGTTACAAGCAATGAAAACATGAAATTAGAACTCAATTCTTCTAAATTTCTATATCAGAACATTTTCTATTTTGTATTCTTTTTACTATAAAATATTTCAGTTATTTGTATATTTTGTTCAGGTCAAGATTAGGACACAGTATATGTAAATTCCTTGTTGCCTCTTATTGTAAAACATATTTTAAGATAAGAAAATTTAAGATCTAATTATGATAATGCAGGGAATAGTACTGTATTCACATTTTCTTAACTTAGAATTGAAGAACTTAACTGCAAGATGTGAACTTTTTCACAGTGAACATGGTGTGCATACAAAACCTAAATCGTATTATATATTTTTAAAAAAAGTTTTTCGGTGGTTTCAATTAAAAAACATGGGAAGCTTTTTTTTTTTTGGTACCAGGGATCAAACTCAGGTCCTTGCACTTGGGAGGCAGGCGGCGGAACCACTGAGCTAAATCCACAGCCCCTAATGTTGTAGGCTTTTAGGGTATCACTCAGTTAGGAAATGGGACAAAAGTAATTTTTCTGCTATATGTAAATACTCATTTCTTTTGTTAATACTTTTTTTCTTCCAAGTTGGAAGTTGGCTTTTATTTTTTTCAGTAACGGATGCTCAATGGAGCACTGAATAAAACAGAAACTCAATGAGAAATATGGATGAAAAAATTTAGAGTGCATAGGGAAGTTTTGAGTAAGTTTGAAATCATGAGCTTCTTTAGGGTAATAATGATTTTAGAACATCTTATAAAAAGACAAAACAATTTTTAAGAAATATATATATTTTGGGCCAGGGATTTAGCTCAGTGGTGCTGCTGCTTGCCTCAGAAGTGCAAGGTCCTGAGTTCAATCCCCAGTACAAAAAAAGCAATTTAAAAAAAAAATCCAAAAAGAAATATATATGTTCTGTTTTGAAATTCATATATAACCTTTTATGTAAATTCTAGTTTTATGTTATACAATTAAAGTTAATAGAAAGCAAATTTATGTTTATTGTATTCTTTATCATTGTGTCTGAAGCAATATTCATCTATAAATTTAATCATGTTGTATGAATTACCTTAGAATAAATGTATATGTTAAAAATTCTTCAGTAGAACTCAACATGATACAAAATAAATCACATCACCATAGTGTAAATAAATGAGTTAGATAATGTTGGGTTTTCTGGTAAAACATCATCTTTATATGTGATTCCTCTTAAAGCTTTAATATTCAAAATATAATGGGTTTCTTTGTGTTTATCAGATGAATTCAAAATTTAAGCCTCTCTTTTCCTTTAAATATGGAATATCTAGTCATTATGGGACAAGAGTAATATAGATGAGGTAAATGGCTGTGTTTGAAGATTAATGTCTTATCTGAGCTCTTTTCTACTCTGGACATGTAGTTAAATTTTGCAAATAAGACTAATAAAAATACAAAGCATATTCTCCAACATAATTGAGTGGTCCTTAATATTCTTTGTAATCTTCCTTTCTTTTGATATTTACTTTTCTAAAACTTACTTTGAATTCTTTAATATTTTCATAAAGCAGTAATTATAATGAAAAGGAATAACTTGAGATTTAAGTTAAATAATCCAGATGTGATTTCATGAAAGTTTACCCTCTTAACTGTTAATATCATTGATTGTATAATTTTGTTCTTTATTCTTTAATGTGGTCTTTTTGTATGTACCTCAATGAGTAAAATTAATGGCAATCACTTTCTTATTTATTCATTTATTTTGGAAATTTTTGAGACAGGGTTTCCCTATGTAGTCCAGGCTGGTCTTAAATTCACTATGCAGCCCAGGCTGACCTTCAACACATGGAGATTCTCCTGCTACAGTCTCCCAAGTGCTGGAATATAGACGTGCACCACCATGCCAAACTTACTTCTTTTCATATTTAAAGCAATTTCTGTAGTAAATTACTCACCCAAAAATGGTGTACTGTGAGCAGTTGTAGTACTAAAAATGTAAGAGTATAGGCACTTCAAAATTTAGTGTTGTAAAAAAGTACATAGAGTGATTGTAGCTCAGTGTAAAATGCACAGTGATAGAGTTATATGCAGCTATATACATATATGCAGCAAATTTTCAGTAGTTCTCTCTTAGAGACTGCTGCTATTTTTCCCCTGATGAATTTTCTCTGCTTGAAGTGATCTGTGCTAGCCTTGGTTCTCTAATTGCTGTATTTCCTGCCTACAGTTTGTGTTATTTAGAAGTACCTTTGGTTCTGTGATTTACTTAAGCGCTTTAAATGAAAGCTGTGTTTCTCTACATCTCATTATGATGCTGACTTTAGTATCTTAGAGGTATCAAGTCTCTGATGATACAGCTGAATCCGGAATAAAACAAAAGAGGCTGAGATATTGAGAGAAAAATGTAATTGGTATGTGTTGCTATAAATAGATTTGATTTCTTTTAGTTATTAAGAATAAGATATTAATACTGCTGATCAAATTTGTTTTACAGGGCAGATTAACTGTGATACTAAAGAAATTTTATTAACATAGACCCTTTCAGATAGCAATAGTTGTAATAGTAGCAGAACAATTAGTAAATATTATTTTAATAATTATAGTAGTATATTTGACATAAAAAATGGTATGGATCAAAACATTTCATGTTTCAACTTTAGCACTACAGTTTATTAGCTGAGTAACATTAGATAAGTGAATTAACCTGGGTTTTTTTTGGTGCCAGGGATCGAACTCAGGACCTTGCACTTGCAAGGTTGGTGCAGTGCCACTGAGCTAAATCCCCAGCCCAGATTAACCTTTCTTCGCATGTAAAATGGAGCTGATAACTGACTGTCATTCAGTTTTGATAATATATAAGGTGAATCTACTTCTTAATGGTAAAATGAGACAGTATTAGAAATATCAAAACATTAAGACTGGGAAGAATATTTTATTTTAGACCAATTCTCATTCTAACATATAACCTTAAGTTATCTATCCATCAACATATTCTATTTTTTAAATGACGCACAATTCTGTCCTAATTATGGAAAGGAATATTAGTATCATTATAATACGAGCATATAAAGATGATCTTGTGTCTGATCTTGTATTTAAATCACTTGCTTGCATAGGCATTTTTATAAACCTGGAGTGTGTGATACCATTTGCTTTTGGATATCCAAAGGAAGGGAGAGTATTGATCCTTGACATTGTAGAGGTAAAAAAAGATTCAGTCAGAGTACAGCTTAGTGCAAATCTCAAGCAAATACACTAGCAAGCATGACTATATATTGGTCGTCCATTCTGAGAATGCTGTGGAAATGGAAATGTTCTTGAGGGATGGAGTAAAATGATCCTCCAAAGAAAATGAGGTCTTAAAACTTGAAGGACATTGATATAATAGATTGACAAAGAATAATACTCACTTGGATGACAGAGAGCCTGAAAGGAAGCAAATGTATAGAAGGAAGTAGGAAAGTTAATATGCAAAGAGAGGAGTTAAAAATTTATGAGATGAAGAAATTTACAAGATTTTGAGAGACAATTGAAGATTCAGGATTTTGTTAAGAAATAAGAGGATAGCATTATTCCATAAAGATTAGATTATACTCAACATATTTCAATCTCATTTTTGCCCCCTTATTGTGACTTGTACAAGTTACTTTTTCTCTTTTCTTCAATTTATTAATCACTAAATTAAAATTAAAATCAATAAATTTAAAGGATTTTTTCAAAGTTTGATCTAGTATGCATTTATGGCTTATGTGTTATAAAGGATTAATGAAGAAGGGAATGAAAAGAAATAGAATTCCAGGAGTTGGTAGGTGAACCCAGCATAAACTGCACCAAATAGAACATAAAAAAAAAATAGTGACAGCATTCATAGCATATGAGTGACATGGTAATTTTCCTAAGATTGCCTTTGTTTTCCTGTAGAACAATAACATTATCTACTGTACACCCTTATAATTTTTTTGGTAAGAAGGAAATGGGAATGTAGGTTTAGAAATAAAAATTATTTTCTTTATTTCTTTAGGTCTACATGCTTTGCAAGGTCTCTTTTTATCTTTAGGATTTTTAATGTAGAAAAGTCATATGAATTTTGTATAAATAAGTGTGCTATCACGATAATTTTCCAAGTATGATGAAAATAACTTAATTCCTTAGTGGGACCCTGTATATTAATCTTCATTGCTGAACTTGACATGATTTCTTTTCATGGTTTCAATTTTATTTTAACATTTAACATGATTATTTAGTTTTGGTAATTTTTAGTTTGTTTTCATTTCCCCTTTAAAAAGGAGGTGTTTAATGTTCCTTTGAAAATTTACTTGCAGCATAGATTATAATTTGGAAGTAAAGGAACATGCTTTTGAATACTGTGTGAGAGAAAAATGGTAGAGATAATATTTATTCATTCTTTCAATTTTTTTCATTTTTATTATTTTGTTACTTTTAAAATGTAATCTTAAGAAAATGACTTGGGTTGCAAATGTGGTTTTCAATGCTACTTTGTTAAAACAAATTAAAACTGCCCTTTTAGATAGTAAATTCTTAGGATTTCAGAGAAAAATAAATTTATTTAATTTCAGTTTGTAAATATACCATGTTTTTCTCCAAGTGATATTTAGATATACTTCAATGATACTTCTATTTTGGTTTGATTTTGACTTGGCAACTTCAGCTACAAGAGTTATAAAGTAAATATATTTTATTATTTATTTGATCAATAACAGGCCACTTTAAGTGTATATATCATTCATATTTGTAGTGCCAATTAATGTCTTTCTCAAATATTTACTGATTATTTTACTATTGCAAATGATATAGTATAATAAAAAGAAGTAAAAGAAATAAATATCACATAAGAATAGTCACATTCAAAAATATGTGTGACAGACTATTGAGTATGGGGGTGTTGGATTGAAAGGAAAGAGGAAAAAAGCAAAGTGAAGTAAGGCAAGAAAGCAGACAGGAGAAGAAGTGGAAAGTAAATAATTTTATATTGTTCAGTGCAAGAGTGATTAAATAAATATTCATATAATGAGCTGTTAAAAACCTTAGATATTTCATCTGCAACAAAATTGTTTTTTTTGTAGTGTGTTTGTCTTATAAGATAATAGTTTTTAAGATATAAGTACTTGATTTATTTCTCCAGGTTTAGTTTTGAAATATCAACTATGCAAAATTAGCATATATTTGCCCAGATGAATATTAATTTAGGGGGAAAAATGACCTAGTGATCTTATTTTCTATTTCTATTGCTTCTCTGCATTTTTTATGGGATTAGATTTTTAAGTAACCTAGTCTAAAGTTATTCTTTAGATTGTGTTCATAATTTGCTAATGATTAAGTTGTCTATGTCAGACAGATTTTCTTCTTTACTCAAAGGAATCATTCTCTTACTATTTTTATGAGGAAAGAGGTAAATGCAAGAAAAAAAGATACATCATCTCATGACTCTTTTCCCTAAGTAATAATAGTACAGATATCATGTTAAGGATTGATATGTAGAAAGACATTTTTTATTGAAGAATTCCTTTTGAGAAATAAAAAGAAAATCTTCATAATTTTCCTATTAACCCTTTGTTCAAAAGGTTAAATGTTGTATGAATGACTTCAAATATGATGATCAGCTTTTTTTCTGTTAGAATGCAAATGATCTGTTCTTTGGGGTATGTTATAAGCTTGACAACATGATAATATGTCTCTCACAAATCAAAGTGCTGATTGAATAAAGACTGTTGCCTTTATCTCTTTTTTATCCTAATTTTATAGAATTGCAATGAGCAGTATAAAATACAATGAATAACATGTTATTTTATTACACCGCAATTCCTTTATCCATTCATCTGCCTGCTTCATTCGTTTCCATATCTTGGATATTGTGAATAATACTGCAATAAAATGAAAGGCCTGGTGTCTTTAGGTGATGATTTCATTTGGGTATATATCCAGAAATGGGATTGCTAGGTCACACAGTAAGTGTTACTGATCTTTTTTTTTTCTTTTTTCTCCTGTGGTACCGAGGATCAAACTCAGGTCCTTGCGCTTGGGAGGCAGGCGGTGGAACCACTGAGCTAAATCCCCAGCCCTGTTGCTCATCATTTTAGTAACTTCTATATTGTTTTCCATGATGGCTAGCCTAGCTTACTTTTTTAAAATTGTATATAAAGTTTCTGTTTTCTTTGTAGCTTTCCCAAAACCTTTTATCTCTTGTATTTTTTGACAAAATCCACCCTAATATGTATGTGATGGTATTTGCTTAACTGTGATTTATTACTTCATTAGGCATATACACATCTAACTCTCAAGTTTCCCAGCTAAAAATATATATAGTAAAATTAAACAAATATTTTTTTTATGATTACTAACCCCAAAAGATTATAATAAAATCTGAATCTCCCTCCTAAAATAGGCTTCCAGTTCCAGCCCTCAGCAGTGGCCATCATTGTATTTTTTAATACAGTTGAGTGTATACATACTGATTAAAAAGATATCTCATTTTTAACACAGCAGACTATTCCAAGATAAACATATAACATGAATTACTTAGTCTCTCACTTAAGTTGCTTATCAATTTATTTCTCATGAGAATATAAATATGCAATGAAAATCATTATGCACACCTTTTTGTGTAAGTATGAGTAGATGTAGAACTAAAATTGCACACTAAAGTTTTTGGTTTAAATGTGTGAATGCACGTTTAAATTTTTGGTTTTACTGCCAAATTGAATTCCCCAGGGATAGTACCAGTTAACACTTCCAGCAACAGTGTATTGTAATGTTTGTCTCTCTATACTGTAGCTGACACAGTGTATTACCAAACTTTCTGTTTTATGCCAATAGAATTGATAAAATAATTGTAATTTTGTTTTAATTTATACCTAGTACTTATAAGATCTTTTTATATTGTTTATTAAACATTTTTTCTTAATCTAATGTTCTTATGCATTCCCCAGTTTAGCTTTATTAGGTTGATTTTTTCTACTCCTTTTATGTATTAGCAGAAACTAAGAAACAAGTAGCAGCAAGAGATCAATTAAAAATACTTGAGATCACTGCCAAATTTTCTAAGAAATAAAATGTGTACTTGTTATGAGATGTTTGTGTAATGATCATTGTCTTTCTTTCCCCCACCATTCTAAGCAAAAGATCCAGTGCAGATGCAACAAAGACAAGACCATTCTGCCTGTGTAGACCAGTAAAGGCTTAAACCAAAGCAAAACCATGCATGAATGAGTGTTTCTCAGATTCAAACTAGCTTTGAAAATCCTACTTAGCAACACTGGAGTAGGATGTCTTTCATTGGAAACAATTGTACCTAGTCAGGTTTTTCTCCCTCTATCCTTGAGTAAATCAATTGTTCTGATGGAATAATATTTCAAAAACTCATTCTTATCCTGACATTTCTTAGCTTGGAAAGCTTTAATAATTCCTCCATTTATAGGATATAGTTCAGATTTTGTAGTGTTCTTTTGAGGAATTTCACAGTGGTCCTTTAAGAACTAATTCTAGGCTGTTCTAAGACTGTAACAATTCACATAATGTAGATTGAGTCACATTGTACTAAAATCTGCCATAACTTCCCATCCCTGTACCTTTGCTGACTTTATATATTCTGCCAAAAACAATGCTCCCAGATATCTTTGTGTAGAAATTAATTCTTCTTATCAAGAGACGAAATTTGTTTTGGTCATTTTTATAAACTTCTTTGTATAATATAAATACTGAAATATTTTCAGTTAAAATGTTCCTTTGTTTAATTAATTTTTGCAATACATAATACTCTAACAATGTATAAATGATGTGCACATTAACTGCTATATGGGAAACATTAACTTTGAAAGACACAGTGAGTTCTCAGTAAGTGTTCTCATTATATCTTTGCAGAGATTATGGTGTGGATTTTGAACTGAAGACATCAATTATCTGAGCTGTCTTTCCCAAATTGGGGTAAAGAAAACTTGTATACTATTGAAGAAATCATGAAAAAAATATTTTATTTAAATTTAAGATCCAGTGATTTGCTGGACTTTGTAACATTTCTTTTGTTTATTATAAAACACACAATACTATTACAAACCATGATCAATATATCAACTTTTTTTCCTTTATGAAAAATAAAATTTCAAAACAAAATAATGAGTAACAATAGTTAATATACTGTATATTATAATCTTAAAAATAGTTACTGAGAGTACAAAAGGTTGACAGTTTTAGTTCTGCTGACATATAGGTGTTTTTTTCACTTATACATTACATACATCCAGCTCTTCCACAAAATTAAAACTCTAAACACAAACAAATCAAAGTTATATATTATTTTGCCACTCATAAAATAATATATGAAAAAATTTTAATGAACAATATATTGTAGAATATGTTTAGATTTCCTACTAAACCTCAAATAGCACTGACAAGCACAATGTTTCATTTGGAAATGAAGTATAAAGCTAGTTATAAGTTCCAGTTATCAGATAATTCTATTTCAATTCAACAAATTAGAAATTAGCTAAAATGTCATTTTACTCTGTCAGATACCAAAATTATAAGAAGAGTAACTAGTAAACTAAATTGGCATTTCCTGTTAGGTCTTAAATCAATTTTCAATAATTCTCAGATAACTATTAAGTGTTTAAAATCAATCCTGATTATCATGTTCTTACACGTAAAGTGTTACTCTATTCTGGTGTATATTCTGATAACTGGATTAAAAATAGAGTCCATGAACTCAATGTCAAATGCTTAAACTGAAGCATCAACAATACAAGATGTATATAAGAGAAAAAAAGAATGAAACTCCTAAAGAGAAATTGATTCTAACAATCCAAAAGGTGTTTTCTATCTTTTTAGATCATTGACTTTTTTAAAGTCTAGGAACACAGTTTTCCTCCTTTATTCCTCTTCTGTTTCTCCTTTATCTAAGATAACATTCTCTTAAACAGTTCCTTCTGAACAAAATGTCTGGGTCATCAATAGGAAATGCTATTGAAGTGCAGAAAGGATCCACATTCTTATTTTTTCCAGTACTAGACAAACTCAGAAAAGCCATGGTACTATTCATTGTACTTTCTTTGCTTCAATAGAAAACACTGAAAATAAAATCAAAATCGAAGACCAGTACTTCCCTTTGAGATCAAGGGAAAATAAAGAGTTTGCAGTGTTAAACACAGAGATACTAGCTGGGGTCACATAGATTCCGAAGCTGCATGATCAAAATCACTTTCTCATTGCTGGGACTTTGCAGAGATGTTAGGCAGTTGTTTAACGAGGGAAAGGAAGAATGAATGTGTGTATCTGCTTGTGAGCACTGAATCCAAAAGCAGAAAAGAAACTGATGGCTGTATTAGCTTCTGTGGTCCTTGTATTGAGAAATGGATAACCTGAAGGAATCAGCAGTACCTTATCAAACATTTGAAGGAATGTTATTCTGTATTTCTCATCTTCTAGGAGGAAACTCCCGAAGTTTTTACATTTTTTAAAATGTAACAAGAAAATGCATTTTTAATACTCCTTAAATAAATTCCATAAATCCATTTTGATTTGTTCCATTGTTTTAGACAATGGATTATGGGGGGATGAAAAAGGACACATTTGATTTCACATTTTCACAAGGCTTATGCCAGTCTAGTAAAGACAATTGCATGAAAGTCTTTTTTTGGTAGCAGATGGATGGGTGGGAATTTGGACACCTTGAGCTATTTTGTCAAGTTGCCACCTAGAGAAGGAAAAATGCTGGAGACAGAGGCAAAGTTGATAACAAATGATACAAATTTGAGAGAAAGATAAATAAGAATGTCATGAGCAAAACCTAAAGCATTTTCATATAAATGTGTATTTATAAGGAATTATTACTTTCATAGAGTCTTATACTACAGTCTTCCAACCTATCCTCTTCTGCCTATATGAGTAAAATTCTATTGCATAAAATTATGCCATATATTTAGAAATAGTAAGACATGAAAATAATCTTATTTGTGAAAAAAACAGAAAAAATGTATATACATATAGTATATGGTGTGTGTCTTTCAAAATAAGGGCTTTTAGCTTGCAATGATGAAATAAAAATTGTAAGTATCATTTAGTATGATATTATACAGATGTTTTCACATTGCTTTAAAATGTCCAAGGATTGGGTGTATAAGACTTTATTTCATCAGTTTCCAACAACTAAAATGGTAAAAACTCATTAAGAAATTCAACCATCCGAGCAATGAAAATGTAGTAAAAAGGATCAACTGCTTAGCTTTTGAGTATATGAGATTTTACCCCCAAATTCAAGAAAAGAGCCTTAACAGTGGAACAAACTAGGGCAAAGACTGATTTTTTTTCCATACTTCATATGCAAAATAAATAAGTATCCTATTAAGCTCCTAGGCTAAATATTGAAATATCTGGATATATTTTTGGACAATTATTATCATTTTGAGTAGTTGTGCAAATTAATGTGTACTCTTGAAGGAATACAACTTTTTGTACTTCTGCATAATTTGGGTGGCCATGTTAACTTGTGTTTTACTCATATTTAAAATATGTATTGAATGAATTATTTTAATGAAAATACAGTATATTTCATTATTTCAAAAGATAACTAGAAATAGCACAAAGTAAGTGAGCTGATTCACAGATGCATGTAGTACAAAAGATCAAGATAATCACATCCTAGTTTAAGCATTGTGGAATAACTTTACCTTTTACTTGCATTTCGTGCAGAAGGCTTATGGTCAGTACACAAGCCAAGTCTTAAAAGCACAGTAAATCAAACTAGAGTACTGATATATAGATAAAGTTAATGGTGACACAAAACACTAAAAGAATGGAGTGGCTTTAAAATTTGCCCTTACGTGTCATGGTGGCTCATTTCTGTAATACTAGCACAGTGGGAGGCTGAGGCAGAAGGATCTCAAGTACAGTCCAACCTGGGCAAATTAGTAACACCCTGTCTTCAAAAAGAAAAAGGAGATGGAAGTTAGGGGCTAGGGATGTAAAAGATACTAAGTTCAAACACCAGTTGGCAAAAGTAAACAAAGAAACAAACTTTCTAAGTATGTTTAGGTGTTACCATTTAGGCAGAACAAGAGTATCTCAATCAAAAGTGATGCCATGAATTGTGCCCGTGTTATGACATAATGCTATGGTAAATTAATTCCAAATAACAAAAAGTATACTCATGAACTCATTTTTTCTGGTTTTTGCTGTTTTCAAAAATTAGTCCATATAAGTGGTTACATAATAAAAAAAATCTGACCCAGAATCCTCACTTAAATATTTTCACATTAATTAGTCAGAAATTACTAATAGGAAATATATAGAGACTGATTATTCATAGTTTGCTCATCTTCTATATGCTCTGCTATCTTCTTTCTGAGTTACAATGCATTACAAGAAACTTTCGGTTTTTAGCTCTCAAGGTGTTCAGTTGGGAGAAGGCGATTTCTGAGGAAAGAGTGGTGTACTGTGAAATCCTATATTATTCATATAGATAAATTCCAAAGGAATTTAACCTAAATTAATAAGTGCTGTCATTGTGACATTAGATACATACTAAACCTGCATCTTAGGCAAAGATGTTTTCTGTTTTGCTGAAACACAACAGATAATTCCCTTCCTTCCATTTTCATTATATGCTTTCATTTTACAAATTTGGATTTAAAAGTCATAATAACATCCTTGAAAATACTGCTAGTTTCATGTAAATTGCTGATTAGTTTGAATTTCTCCAGTTGCTTCTGCTGCTGCTTCAACCTACTCCTCTCACTTTCCTGGGAGAAATTTAAGAAGCATGGTAATAGTGTGTACCATACCTACTCCACTGGAGGCAAATCATCTGGATTCAAAATTCTGTGCTTCTGTCTGAACTATTTATAATCTTTCTGCCTCACTTTCCTCATCTGTACTGACCTGAATTACTTCGTAAATTGAAGGTGACTTGCGAAATTTAAGCTTTAGTAATTGACCTAAATGTGTCAATTGACTTCACTGCATTTACAAATTCACTGAAGCTAAAAATAAAAAGTAAATGCAGCAAAATGTCAGGTTTTAATAGAAAGTCTTATGTTACCTTTTTATGTTTTTGGATTACTTATTTTTTGTTAGTACATGTTTGCAGTACATAATGTTTACATTCCTTGTGTGGAGTTGGTACATATACACAATACATCTTAATGTCCCTTTTCATCCTCTTTCTCTGCCCTCCCACCCACCTCCGTATATCTCTTCATTCCTTTTTCTTTTGAGAAAGGTCTCTCTCCATAATTCCTATTATCTCTCTTTTATTTTGCTCTGTGTTTATAATTTGAGTTTCTCATAAAAGAAGAACTATGTGCCATTTAAGCTTGTGTTTCTGATTTATTGCACTTAAGATTATTGTCTCAAGATGCATCCATTTTACTACCAATGACTCAACTTTATTTTTTTATATGGCAGAGTAATACATCATTGCATGTAAATACCACATTTTCTTTATCCATTCATTTGTTGATGGTCATATAAGCTACTTTTAATATTTAGCTATTATGAATTGTGCTGCTATAAACGTGAGTATGCAGATATCACTGTAATTACAATGTCTTTAACATTTTCTGGAAATTAATTAAAAGGAAAATAGCTAGGTCAGATGCAAGTTCTAGTTTCTTATTTTGAGAAATCTCCATACTGAGTTTCATAGTGGTTGTATATTACCTTTCAAAAGTGACGTAAAGGAACATATTCTCCTTTACTGACTGTTGTGCATGTTGCCTGACTCTTTCATGGCTCTGTTACTCCAGCAGCATAACAAAAATGTTTTCACCAATATGAATACATTATTTGTACATGAAAAACCATATGAAGTAAACATTTATAAATTTTCGCCAAGAACAAAGTGATAGCACAGAAGCAAATTAATAAAGTTTTCAAGTTTAATATATATATATATATACACATCCATCCTATGTGTATGGCTTCTGTATTTCCTTAATGTCTATTATATATAAATAAGACTGATCAAAAAAGATTATTTTTTTTAACCAAAGGATTAAAACCAAGGCCTTATATGTTCCACTACTGAGCTACTTTGCCAGCCAAGATGGAAAATTAAGGATTTTATGAATTTTTGCTATATCCCTATATGGCACTGATTTTTTTCCTGTTTTTTTTAAAGAATAAAGTCTTGCTTGTTCTGTTTATTCAAAAAGAGTGGCTGATTCTGTAAAATTAGTAAATGGAGTCAGTTTTATGCAATGATTTAGTTTCTATAACTACTTTTTGTTTTATAGCAAACAACCCTTAATTGAAAACTTGCAAACTGGAAATCTGGGTCCACTGTAAGACAGCTAGTAGAAGCACAGTCTTGAGGAATGTCATTACTTCTGTAATTCTAGAGTATTGAGAATTATTATCAAATGTGTATATCACTGATGAAATGTACTGACACATTAGTAGAAAGAAAAGCAGAAAGTGAGAACATGAGATATATATATATATATATTTTTATAGTTTGAATTTGTTTAGCAAACTGTCAATTTATAGATTTTTTTATGTTGAAAGGAAAGAAGAAAAAGATGGAATAATAGATATATCATTTAAATAATAATTTATAAATGCATTTTAATGGATTTATCATTTAAAATATGAACCCGTCAAATTTTAATTTGGTGAAGTATATCATATTCTTTATTTAGATTCACTCAATGATTTGTATTTTTCAGAAGAACCACCACACTAATGTTAGACTTAATATTTCAAAAAGATAAAAATGCAGAATAAGAAATTCAACATTAAAGGAAATAAAGATTTCTTCTCAAATTGAAATAATAAATCTACATGTAACATATGAACACACAATTAACTGATTTTCTCTGAAGAAAATTATGCTCTTTAATGATAATTGAATATATTTCTAAGTGTTGGTGATAGAATTAATAATATTAATTTATTGTGTCTATTTAGCAATTAATAAATGTTAGTGGATTCTAGTTTCAATATTTTCATTTCCTTCCCAAGATATCATTATAGGATAAAAAATGAATATATACTACAGTAATATAAAATAATGCTTTTCTCATGTTACTTGTGACATATTTTAAATAATAGATTGCTCCCCTAAATGCTGTGTAACACTTATTAATATTGTGCCTGTGTATGTTAATATACATATATACACATATATATATGTCTATATCATATCTGTAGATGAAGGTTGGTGTCATGTTTATTAATATCATATATATATATATATGTATACATGTATAATGGTTTTTTTTGGTACTGGGAATCAAACTCAGAGCCATGCTCTTGCCAGACAGGTGCTGTGTCTCTGAGCTATATCCCCAGCCACCAATGGATAAATTTTTAAAACTTACACTTCAAATGCAGACTAGTATGATTTGACATGGTCAAAATAATTATAGATGGGTAGATAAAATAATTCCTAATATATACCAAAATTTATAATGTGTCTACTTGTATTAGTTTAAACTGATTTAGCAGACAGATATTTTTCTCTAACATAATATCGCATTTATTATTTATAAACTAGATCTAATTTTTATGAAGGATTTCAAGAAAAAAAAAACACATTTGATTGTACAACTTTGTTTGATTCAACGTAATGGCATCAGTGCAGTTGTTCCCAAAGGGAAACAACGAATACATGAATCATTAATGCAATTCAAATACTTCTCCCTTTTGAGACTTGTTTAATTTTCAATATCTATAACGACTGCAGTCAATGGTGCTACATCTAAACGTATGACATTCATTTGGGATAATCAGCATATCATTCAAAAACTTTCCTGTGGTGATTTCATTTAGCATGCCAAAAATCACCAAGGGGAGTTCCATTACTAAAAACAAGTGTGGCTTATTTTTGCAAATTTATTTTACTTCAACAATCAACAGCAGGTATTGATTGCCCACTGTGTTGAGAGTATTGTACCGTGTATTGTGAGGAAGTCATTACATAGGAAGAAAAATATTTGCACAGAGAATTGCTTACTTTACATCTAATGAAGGGAGAAAGAAAGCTTTATATAAATAATTAGGTATCAGTCAACCCATCCATTTACTCTTCTTTCATTAACTTATTTAAGTTTACTATGCAGTGGCCTTTCTTTTTTTAAACAATGGAACTTACGTATACATAAAATAAGGTTTATGGCTTTCGAAACTTTCAGTGGACACTCAAACACCAATGGAAATATCTTCAGAATTATAGAAACAAATCATTATCACTAGGGAATGTTAGGAAGTAGTATGAAAAAATTAGCTTCTGACTGTGTACTTGAAGGTTAAATTGGATTTTGACTGTTGGGAATTGAGGAAAATATAGTTAAGTAGAGGAAATACAACAAATGAAGGCACAGATTTTGAAGTAATCATGCCAAGACAATTGTGAAAGTATAGATAGTAGTTTAGCATAGCAAAACAATACCTGTGTTACTAAGGAGTCAGATTATAATAGGAGAAGTCAGATTATATATATTGATGTACAGCCTTGTAATATTACATATAAAACATATATATGCACATATTACACATACAATATGCAATTACATATTTTATAGAGAGAGAACTTATATTCTGAGGGGATAAGCTTTATTAGGCAACATGGGTGAAAAATTTTGCAAAGTTTTTTTTGAAGTTTTAAAAGTGTGATAACAAATTATGAACATGTTTGAAAGAAGAGCAAGTGAAGCCAAGCTTTCACCTTTGCAACATATATAGTGATTACGGATTGGATTCGTTAACTTAGCTGAAGAGAGAGCATCTTTGCTGTATGAGATTGACATAAATAGAAGAAAAATGATCCTAAATCACACTGATCCAACTTGCTTCATGAGCTTGCTCTTGGACTTTTTCATTCTATCCTTAAAAGCTATCACAAAAGAACACCCTTTAATTATTAAATTTTATTATATTCTACATACCATAGTTGCAGCAACTACAAATTAAACTTCATCTAAATTTTACTTCAGTGTATGGTGAAATCCCAGTTCCAGAGCATGACACATGTAGATATTCCATTCTACTTTTGGACTAATGTCCTTCCAGGTCCTCATCTCCTTATTCTGTTATGCTTTAATACATTCAATTTACACTGACTTTTTTACCTGTAAAAAAATTAAAACTAATTAGCTCCATGTTAAATCCACTACTCCTGTGTTCTACTACTAGTATGTACTGCCTACTTTTCAAGGAGCCTATTCCAAAAGTTTTCATTGCGCTGATTTGTTTATAGCCTAAAGTCAAGTTCTTTTCATAGGAAAGAAGTTAGAAAAACAATAAAAGGTCATGCAAAACATGTACATTTATTTTTCTCAACCTAGCTGAGGTTTTATACAATTTGAAGTCTTTTATATCATCCTCTAGATCATATCATTCTTTTGTCCTGTGTGTGTGTGTGTGTGTCTGCGTGTGTCTGCATCTGATATTCCTCTAATTTTGGACTAATTTTAAAAGATGCATGAGCCCTGGAGAATACATTCCTGTAATTCTTCTAAATACATAGTAGCCTAAATTTCTTTTTGTCTTGTTTAGGCTTTGGAATGTTTTTGTCATATAGCCATTTCCTTATTCTATAGTGAGTTTAGAATATAACTGATGTTGAGGGTTTCTGGCTGGTAAGAAAAGAAATAGGGACAACAGATAATAGAGAAGCATCTGAAGTGGGCAGAAACTGACAGGAAAAAGACATTAGATTTAAGTTAAGGAGCATCTAAATGTAAGTTTTGTTTTTCAAATTTGTATTTGCTTGAGCCAAGAGATATTTTAAGGAAATAGTTTTGGATCTTGAGTTACTTTTGAAAAAGCCTCATACCAAGAAAAACAAATAAATCATTGGATATTTGTTTCATTCTTCTAATGTGCCTCTCAGGTGATAATTTTGTTTTAACCAACATTGCTTAATGCTAGTATTTAGAAAAAATAAATACCAAATTATTATTTTAAGAGTACAAATTTATGGGTGGCTTCATGGAGGTTTAAGAGAGGATCTCTCCCCAAAACATCTATCATGGAAAAAGCAAGAAATGTTTGATAAAAGTTCTGATAATATTTTTGATAGAATGTATATGGCAAGATTTTTCTTTTAAAGAGCTGATTTGGTGGAAAACACTGTACTGGGATCAAAACCACTGTTCATCTTTATGGACTTCCACTTGCAGGGAATAAAGAAAATATACTGAGATAAATACTTTTGTTAATAATGATTTTCGACCAAGGTTAAGGCTTTCAAATTTGATCTACTAGCTGGTGCCATGACACACACCTGTAGTGCTAACTTTGGGAGTGTGAGGCAGGAGGATCACTGATTGGAGCCCCACCTGGGTAATTTAGCAGCATAGATAGACCCTGTTTCAAACTAAAAAAAGAAAAAAAAAAGAAAAAAGAAAAAAGAAATGAATTGGGAATGTATCACAGTGAAAAGGCTCCAGGTTCCATCATCAGTACTGCTAAATAAGTAAAGAAATAAGTAAATGAATAAAATCTAATCAAAGTGATCCTTTAAAAGATGTCTTCATTCCTAGCTGCACTGAAGAAAGGTATTAAAATGAAGAAGTAGAAACTCAAATCCAGTGTAAGATTTACTCCTTCTCCATGGTTTGAGGTTGCCAGTTAAAGGATCAGAGGTCTCATATTCATAAGTGTTTTGAAAACAATCTTAAAATAAACAGCTGTTTGATAAGCCCAGCTGAACAATCTATTTTTTAAAAGGAGAATATAATACAGATGTTTATTTAACTACTGTGCGCATTGTTCAAATAAATTTTAAGAAATTTCCAAAATAGTTACTTGCAAATTCATCTTCTTGAGCTAAAATTTTGTGTAAAAACAGTAATGTTAATAATAATGTAGACCAGTCATTCTAAAACTTTACCTTCCATCACAACCATCTGGGAAGTTTATTAAAGCACACATTGTTGAGTCCTGTCTTCCAAATTTAAAACATCTTGGTTGAGTCCCAAGAATTTGCATTTAGGTGATGCTAACATTATTTATCTGTGAGAAAACTTTGAGGAGCACGGATATAAATAGGTTTAGTCATTAATCCTATTAGACTATGTAGGTGGTGAAAGTTCAGGGAGACTTAATGTAACTCTAACTGCCAACAAAACTGTTTAAAACAATTTTCATTTGTCGGTTTGTAATGTTTAAGATGCTATTCCTTAAGTGAAAGATATTGGAATCTTATTTTTCTGTGTAACTAATTTTAAAATGTTAATATACATCATTTATCTATAAATATTTCTGTAGTATTAATCACTAACTCAATATAATTGACAGAGTATAATTTATTTTTATTTTCTAGAGTTTTTTTATGTTATGAAAATAGATCAGTCAATTGCTAATACACCCTGAGATGTGGGTATCAACTTTGGTTTATATTGTTATACTTAATGCAGATATTATTAGTATGTGCTGCCCTTGTCAATCTCATTTCCTCTTTTACTTTTCCAGGGTCTAAATTTCTCATAAGCTCATGGTGCATATTTAAATGTTTGCCATAAGCCAGCTCTCTCTAGTCAGACTTATATTCATTTTATGAAAAGTGTACACTGTCTGTAGTTATCTGCTTATTTTCAATTCTAGGGCTTTAATGCATTCTGCCCTTAAGCTCAGTCCATCCTAAGTCATTGTTAGAACTAGAATGAGTCTTACCCTGAAGGGATCCTTTCAAACTCATTGTTAGGCCTGAATGCATTTTTACCCCCAGGCTCCCTGTATTTCTTCAGACTGATCACCCAGGCTGCAGTGAAAGTTGCCTTTGGGTTGCCTCCTTCTGTTTCAATTTCAAGGCTTGCATGCTTTTTACCCTCAGGTTTTCCCTTTTCAGCTTCTGTATTAGGTTTTAAAGGCCTGGTGGCTTTAAACACTTTCTCATTGCCGTGCTTTCCTGTTTCATGCTTCAGTAACATGAATGTGGATTGCTGTTTCATTGATCTGAGGTTACCTCTTAAGAATTTCAATATTCTTTCTTCTGATTTATTTTTTTATATTATACTTTATTTTAAACTTTAAGCTTGTTTAGCAGTAAGCCATGTATCACGTATCTAATCAATAATCTAACATACATTCTATTAGAGGAAACTATTTGCATACCTGCACTATCCAAAGCAGCCAAGGTATTGATAATAAATAAAAGATGTGTGCTTCTTTTACTTTATTCTATAATAAGCTTATTGGAAGGATTCAGGTTGCTTACAGCAATAAAATAAAACTGAGAACCATGCTCCATCCAAAACAAGTGAAGATCAAGAAAGCCCCTGGAAACTAGGCAGCTAGAAACACAGCCATGTAAATAGTAATACAAAAGGCTGGTTTGAGCATTGCCAGTGAAGATGCTGGACACTGATGCTGTCCCCAGAACTGCTACAAACAGATGGTAGACACTATCACCTTTATATTAAAATGATTATTAAAATTCTCCCTTTGAATCACTAGCATCCTGTTTTATGTCCCAAGGTCCCAGATGGAAGCATCAGACTGGCTGCACTAATTTCATACTGGTAGTGCTAGATGCCAGGATCAAAGTTCATATTCAATAAATTTCTAAATGTACTCCCTTGCAGAGTGGAAGGTATGGTTCTATAGCCATTCAAGCATACATAACGACACTCATTCAATATCAGATGTAATTCTAATTTTGTTTTCATGGAAACATTAGAATCATAGAGAATATTTTCAATACCATTATACATATAAGCAATGCCTTACATGTGCTTCTGTGAGTTTTCATTTCATATTTAACTTTCAGTAAGAAAAAATTTTTCTTGCTAGCTTCCCATTATTTTCTCTTTGTTCTCCACTTTTGTAAAATAGAAGGAACATTATAGACACTAGCTGCAGTTCAAATTTCAGATTGCCACAAGTGTGAACAGCCTCCAGAAACAATTTAATCTAGCCAGAGATAATTTAAATTATGTTGTTCTTGAGATACATGGCTGCATTGCTTCTGAAATTCTTGAATAATTGTATGAACTTCTTTATGTTATCAACACTTCTGTGAGCCTGGTCTGTTTGTGTTGAAGACTTTCTATGAAAGTTATTTATTTCCTCTTTAAGTTCTTGACTTTCATGTATTTCTTGTACTATGTCTCATGTGAAGTCAGTAAAGAGCAAAAACAATGCATATTTGCTTTCTTCCACAAACATGTTAAAAGCTCGAGCTTATAATGAATTTGATCATTTCAAGATGGAAAATAATCTGATCCTTTTCATTCCTTTTAATGTATGTCTTTAGGAATAGGGAACCATGTTTTTAGACTATGAACAGAAACTCACTTTATACCTGTAGGCATGTCTAGGTGATTGATACCTATCCATAAGATGGATTGTTTGGTTCAACTATACATTTATTTCATTGGATATATTTTTAAAGTAAAACTTTTTATTATTGTCCAATTTTTCATTCAATAAAAATTGAAGTGTCTTCTTTGTGCCAGTAATTGTTCTATTCAATGCTAAGAATAAAATAGTTTTAAAAAGATTGGGCAAATGCCCATTCTACTACAGCTTACCTCATAGTTGGGCATGGAGAGAAACAAATATATGTGTGTGTATATATATATATATATATATATATATATATATGTATGTATGTTATGATAAATTCTGAAGTGACAAAGTGATTGGGTAGTATTGGAGAAGGTAAAACAAATGGTTGAAATTTTAGTAAGCATGATCAGAGAAGACGATATTTAAGGATGGATAGAAAGGAAACAAGTTATGTGGATGTAAGTAGTTTATTCCAGATAAAGAAAATAGGTACAAAGATAGAGGGAGAGATCTCATTAGCTTTTACTAAAAATATGAAGAAGGCAGAATTGGTTAAGTAAGTGTCAGTATTGAAGTTTAAGACTGGTTGAAGAAATGAAGTCAGAAAAGAAACTCAGAGATTACTGTAAAGACTTTGGGTTTAACCCTAGGAGCTCTTCTCTGGAGAAGTTTGAACATAAATAACTTCAAACAGCTCAAGTTTGATTCTTCTGTGAAACATGGATTATAGTGGGAGTGGTCATGAATACGAATGTGCAGAATATTAAGAAGAATGCTGCTATATTCAAGTAGAGAAAACTGGGACCAGACCGTGGCTGGGTGGTATCACTGTAGGTGGTCTGATTCTGGATACACACTGAAAGTAGTGTCTGCGAGTTTAAATATCACATTGTTCCTCTTGTCTGAGAAACCCAAAGTATCCATGAGGAGCAAACTGGGGGATAGATATTCAGAAGTAGAAGAACTTGCTCAAATGGAAATAGGAATAAGAGATGGGGGCAGGGAAGTGGGGAAGAAGAGAAAAGGAATTTAAAGGAAAACATAATTGAAGTAGAAAATGGAAATAGCTCTTTTGTAAATAGGGAAGAGAAGGGTTGGAGGGAGGGAAGAGGACAAAAGAGAAAATTAAGATGTGTTTTGTACACATTCCCTGTGATGAATATGATCATTATGTATTACGAGCATATACTAATATAAAATAAAATAAAAAATTAAAAACAAACCAGAAAAAAAATTAGTGCCTGAGGATTTTACTTACAATTTTGATGTTAGATCAAGGATGAACCCAAAGTTTCCATTCTTAGCATATTGAGCAATCCAATTTTCTTTCAGTGAGATGACATAAAGAAAGTAGATCAAGCTTGGAAGAAAACATTAGAAACATTAAGTTTATTATAGATATTACAGAGCTAAGACGACATAGCAATTAAATGATTAGGTAAATCTGAAATTCAAGCCAGACTTCTGGACTGAAAAAAATACATTTTTTTCATAAATACACAAATAAATTATTGAATCTTATTGCTGAATAAGTGCCCCCAAACTGACAGCTAAAATTACAAGAAGAAAATTTTCTCGCAATTTTAGTTAAGGACATTGTGCCTTGCAGAGCTAAGTAACTCCACCATACATAAAAAGCTGAATGTGAGGATTTGAGATCTTTGCTTTGGAAGAGCCAGTTCCTTCCATTCAGAGCTCTCTGCATTTTGATTATCTTCCTTGGGCTGTCTGCTCCTGTCACAGCTCCTGACCAGTCTGCTCCTTTGCTTACTGCCCCCACTTGGCTGGCTTCCTTTATCTGTCCAAAGTCTGTCTTCATTGTCATTAATCAGAGATTGGAACTTTTCCAGTCATCTGGGAAGGCAGGGAAGGAAGAAATATGAATGGGCAAGGTGCCACAGAACTCAGACAGATAATGAGCTCAGGACTCTTTGGTCAGAGCTAACTGATGAGGGTTGAATGGAGGTAAGGGAGCAATGAGGGTGGTAGGTATAATTTTATGTATGTTTATAAATTCTTTTGTATGAATGAAGACAATGATTTGGCTTTACTTTCTTTTTCCTACCAAATTATCTTAACAAAATCACAACAAATTGCCCTTCAAGTATCTGATAAAAAATACAAATAAATGTGTAGGTATACATTTATATAAATAGCAATATTATATGAATTTTAAAAGTAAAAATATCATACTGGTCCTTAGACCTTCATTACCTTATCAGCTATTTAATTATAATTATAAAGCTTGAACATTTCAAGGCTATTTACCACACAGTTTGGCATGAAAATTATTCAGATGAGGAAGCAGAAACATAGATGAGTAAACTTCACACATGAGATTAAATCCACAAACTTTGACATCTTGTTAATTTTCTTTACCTTGCAAGTTGTTGACAAATTAATGTCAGAGGATTTTAGAATTTACCCTCATAATACTGAAAATGGCAGAAAAATATCTTTGCAATATTCCCTTTACTTCATTTTGTAACATCTCCCCCATTGCCATTTAGTTCCAAATTTTAGGTTTCCAGGTAAGCTCTCTTCTACCCATATGTTATTATATATAATTTACCAAACACATACACAATGTATGCAGGCATGAGTACCTGCATGCCACAGTCATATTGGCATAAGTGCTGTTTATTTAAGTCAATCAATCCTTCAAATGAGGAAATCTGGGAATATAATTAATGTTTATTTAATGTGGCCTTTTGAAAAATGACTTCCTCATTCCTTTCCTTCCCTCCTACCCCCTTCCCTCCCTCCCACTCCTACCCTTCTACTTTTTCTTTCAGAGGTACAACACTTATGGTGGTCATTTGGGCTAAGTATCTGGACAAGATAAATATTCAATAATTTGAAAATTTATTATTTGAAGCACTGGTAGGAATTATTTGTTAAAATAATGGGTCAATCATATTAATAAATTTTTACTTAGATTTTATTGTCTTCCATTGTCATAGGATATGTAGTCTATATTTTTACCAAAAGGCTGAACCATTGCTTAGAGAAAGGGAAATTTATTTTACCTCTGGCATACTCTGGTACTACATGCTCTGGAAGCTACCTCTTTAGTGTTCATTATTAGCATACAAAGTAATTTAGAATGTATGCAGTATATTTCAGGAAGTTTTATAGAACTGAATGTATACGGGGTATGAGAAATATTTTGTTCAGTCATGAATGATACTTAAGTCTCACCAGGTTTTATACTCTGGAAAATTTGTAGACCCCTTTCAGTCCATTCAGAATAGCACATAGAATTTACACACCTTGACATTCTCATAAAAGCATTAGGAGAGTCCTGACTGCCAAGTTTTATTGATTTTCCTGTAATATCCTATTTACAATGTGTATTCTAAATTTCCAGTCTCTTGGTTAATATTTCCATTAATATCCATGTACTGTTTTCTGGCTTATTAATAATGTCATAAATATTAGTTCAATTGTGCTTATATTCTTTTCTTATTAAGGGATTCTACTTACACTCATGCTTCCTTTTGTGCATAGGTGATAGATCAACTTTGAAGATAATTCCAGTAAGATTATTACTATTGAAATGAATGCAGCTTGTGATTATACTAATTGCTCTTAAATTCTTCTAACTGCAGAAATTAGTAGTTCATAATATGAACTCCGCTCACATATATATTTCAAATACAATTTTATAGTAAGATATATATTTTGTATATATCATCCATATAATGATTTGAATTTATATTAGAATATTGAAAATGAACAATAGAATTTAGTCTGTTATAATGGTTATTTTAAACTCAGGTTCAGGAATGTGTGAGAGAAAAAGAGTGGTTTAAATATTATATCTGTAAATATAATTATTTAAAGATATAAATAAGCTGTTGGCTGGGAAATAAGGAATTGTATTAACTACAACAAAACAACAGTAAATTTAATAGTAAACTATATAACACTATAAAGTCACAATATAGTACATTTGAAGAAAAATGTAATTTAAAATAGAAATATTTAAAAGAAATATATAGAAATATATATTATATTATCTGAGAGAGTTCTGTCTATTGAAATCTAGATTCTCATACTCTGTAAAAAATCGACAAAGCTATCATAGTTAGAAACAAGGCCATGTCATGACTGATAATTAACTGGTATATAATGAGATCAATCAGTATGAATATGGTGAGGTAATAGAAGATTCCATTAGTCATAGACAGGAAGGAAAAATGAGCTTGACATATGGATTTTTTTTCATTATACAAAAGCAGTTCAAGTAATCTACTCAAAGACCTATAGTACAGAAAAATAGAGCTCAGATAATGAATCATTTTGTATTATTTGAATTTTAGTATTTTGATATTATTAAAAATGCATAACCAGAATAAAACTAAGCCTTTGTGTCCTCATATAACAATCCTCAAATTGTATTACATTGAACAAAACCTGAAAAGCTTTTCAAAGTACTGTGTTTTCAGTAAGAGCTTTTGAAAGGACAGCAAGAAAGATATACTATCACAGAGTACAACAAAGATAGTCTTTTCTGGTATCTTTCCAGTGTCTTACACAATATTGTTGCTGTTCTAATCCCTATTCACATACTTCTCTTGCAAACACCTTAGCTATCCCTCCTTCCAAAAGGTCATAATTGTATTGTAAATTTTGAGATTTTTTTTCCCCTCAAATAGTTTGTAAATAAAAATCAGGTTAAATGTTCTAGGAATTATCCAGTCCACTACTAGCTCATTATTTTTCTCAACACAACAGAATTCTATAATCTGATAGAGTCAATGCATGTTCCTTTGATAGTGGAAGAGAGTGAAAGTCTATTACCATCCATTTGTCCACATTTAATTATCACTGCATGTGAAAAAATGTTTGTGTACTTTTTTTTTTTTCTGGTGCCTGGGATCAAACTTAGGACCTCACACTGGCGAGGCAGATGCAGTGCCACTGACTGAACTAAATCCCCTGCCCTGTTTATGTACTTTCAAAAAAGGATTCATGAAATTTGCACATGGTAAAAGGAATACCCTGGGAAAAAGAGGAGGGGAACAGAGAAGGAAAAATGAAGGAAGTCCTATTGAAGCTGAATTTTTGAAATGAAAATCTCACCCAGCCCAAGTACTCTGCAAAGAAACCACCAGCAACCTCTGAGGTGTGGTCCAGCCCACAGGATGCCAGAAAGTGAGTGTGCTGCACAGAGCTTGGAGTTCTGTGGACCCTATAACTGGTCTGGCCTATCTCAGACTCTCAGCCAAAGAGCTGAGACAAAATCTAGAATAAATTATGCTCCAGATAAAATCTTCAAGCAAACCAGTATGTTTAAATATAGAATGGTACAGGGATACTCTTGGATACAAAGTATCAGTTAGATTTAGTCTTAAAAAAGGATATAATCTCTGTAAACTCAAACTAAAAACAGAATCAAGAATTAAAATCTGCCACTCCTGATTACATTGGGTTCAGTAGAACTCTGAAAATTTTATTGAAATTACTGTAGATTAGGAAGAAAATTCATGACAATTGGAAGAAAATTATCTTTTTGAAAATAAGACTCACATTCAAACTATACTGATGGTTTTAGGCATATCTAATTAAATCAATCATAAAAGATTCCAAACAAAATTCAACATAGCTAAAAGAAGCAGGCAAGTATATTTTATAAATGAAAATCCATATAGGAAAATTGTAACTGGTTAGCACAGAACCACTGTCAATATGCTCTTAGGACTTTCTTCTATCGGATCTCTTCAGGAACACTTGGCTTTCCTTGTTATCATGTCGGGTCCTTGAGCATTTGACAATTCTGTGCACATACCTATAACTCCATTTAAATCCAACACTGAAATGTTAGATTCCATTATGAATAACACATAGGGAAAGGGAAAGAGAAACCAGAAGAAATATGTAGGTTGAACTGTTTTTGATATGAAAAGAGCACACAGGTTTTGTGAGAAAACAGTCAAAAGGCATCTGTTATCCCAGAAATAATTGAGTACCAACAAGCTGAGACTTCTTTTTCATGTTAAAAGAAAGTTGAGAACTGAGTGATGATTACGAATGTCTTCATTCTTTAAGTCACCATTTAAATCATGAGTAGCTGGGCCAGGGGTTTAACTCAGTGGTGCTATGCCTGCCTGGCAAGGGCAAGGTCTTGACTTTGATTCCCGGTACTTAAAAAAATATATCATGAGTAAGGTTCTCATAGTCTTTGTAGCATTAATTTAATTTCAACCTAAATGTTTCAAGATGAAATTTGAATAAAATTTAAAAATGCTTGATAATAAATTTTATATTTTTAAGTGTATTAATATTATTTTCATGGGCTGAGCATGTAGCTCAGTGGACTTCTTACCTAGTGTGTATGAGACCCTGGGTTAAATCCCAGTACTGCAAATAAAAATATATATTTGTATATTATGCATATATTTACATTTATATTCATACTAATCACAAAATATGTCCAGTCAAAAAGAGAATGACAAATTTTAGTTTAAAAATTATTATAAAAATAATGCATTAAAGAGGATAGTATAATTTTCATTAAGATCATGATTTTGAGAGTCTTTTATATCTAAAGTTGTATTGAGATTAAATGTGTTAATTTGATAATACAAAGTATATTTTACATAAAATAGAAAGTCATACTTGTCTTTTAATAAAATTTATGACCTACATTGTAGAAATTTATGGTGATTTTCAAGAGAAAACTTTTTCTTTTAAATTTGGTTTTGATAATAAAATCTTTAGAATTAAATTTATAATAAAATTATAAAAACAGTATGATACTAATGTAAGAGTTTTTAAATTTTTCAATGAAATACTTGTTAGAGGTTTTCCCATTATAGATACAAATATAATTACAAAGTAAGGATGTATGTATAAGAGTAGGAAATATAGAAGTTAATGGGAAATCTTCATATTTGCAAAGGTCATGTGTAAATCTCTCTGCATCAGACACATGGAATTATCTGTAGGGATATGCAAAGCAAAGTAGCCAAAGAAAAGCATGTTTTTAGCAGTAAATTCCACTGCTAGCTATGGAGATAGGTCCTTTGCAAGAGAGTAGGGGACTAAGAGATGGCGGGGGGGGGGAGGGAGTGGACCAAAAAAAACAATGATGTGTTATGTACATGAACCAACTCCCCACAAGGAATGTAATCATTATGTTCCGCCAAATTATAACAACAAAATACATTTTTTTAAAAAAAATGAAAGACAGAACTTCAAAATTCAGAAAGGAGCATAAAAGGACAGAAGTGACAAATAATTTACAAATACCAAGGAATCTTAAAACCAACCATAAATTGTGGAACACAAATATGTTTTCACACTTCCTTTATCTATAAAGACAAATGAGGGATTTTTGTGTTGCCATCTTTCATTTTGTGTACTATCAATAACAGTAATATTTACATGTTACTTTTTAAACTTTTGAGTGCTTATAAAATCACAGGTAGTTTTATCAGAAAGCTTTAAAGAATATTCGCATGTTAGAAAACTGTACCACTTCTGCAAATGTATAGACAACCTAGCTCCCTTTGGGCCTGATGCTTTATGTGACAGCATGAGAATAAAGAAAAGCTTTATTAAGATGGGGTCACATTTTAAAATGCATATGTTTGGCACATAATTTTAAACTCATAATTTTGAACTCAGTAAAATTTTTTAACACAACCTTAATTGTGTTCCTGAAACCTAATCAAGCATTTTATTATGTCATCTTTTCATTAGTGGTTTTTATAAATTAGTGTGTATAAAATGATAAGAGAACATGTGTATTGTTCATTAAATATGGACACATAATATTTACAAACCACCTTTTTGCTAATATTTACTTTGATCACCTTTATTGCTGATATTAAATACTCTTGGTATTGGAAAAGGTATGGCTAAAAGGACGAAAATAAAATCACAACGTTTTCTCCATTAAGTGCATTCCAGTCTTTGTAGCTGCAATTGTTTTAAAAAGCCTGTCTTCAAAAAGAAATATCAAATATGGATAAAACATAGTACTTTGTATTACACAAAAGCAATCCTATACTGACATATGCCATATAATGTAACATGTGCTGTGGCAGCCATGAACATGTATGTACCCCTACAATCTGACCATCAGACCATGGTCGTTGCTTAGGCTCTGAAATGCAGCATGCACTTAAGCTGAGGCCACACTTTTTACCCAGTGCTCCCAACCCGTCCTTGAGCACAGCAGGAGTACTAAGGCAAGCCAGCTACCAGGAAGCAGTCCTTTTGTAATGGTGACTTGGACTCAAAGGCTTCCCATTGGCTTTGCAAACATTCTTAGAACTTCACAGAAGTCTGAGCTCTTCCATGTAATTTTATGTTCTTCCCTCTCTTCTGCACAAAATCAGATCCTTATATTAGTCTGATTATTCTCTTGGCCTCCTTTCCACTTAGTTTCCATTTTCTGTCATAGGCATTTTTCTTAGTAAATCACTCGAACATCAAATTCTGTCTTGTCATTTGCTTCATCAAGGATGCAAGAAACATATAAATATTCAGTTTTCTTTGGAATTTCATGAGAATTGGCGTACTTAGAAGTTTTTCTATAGATTTTTAATTTAGCACTGAAAAAGCATCCTTTAGTATTTGAAATGCTAGGCATGAATAGCCAGAAAATGTATCATTTTATCATGGTGAACAGATCCCAGTGCAGCTCAAGACAGCCCCATATTTTCATTTTCCTTCTTTTTAAAAAGCTATTGTCCTCCTAAAATAAATATTGGCAGCTCTTCTTGCGGAGACATGTGCAAGGGAAACAATCAATGTGAACTAAACAAAAGTAGAAATCTTCCTTAGAAGTCTGAGAATAGAAATATCAACTTAAGTGTCATCTTTGTCCTTCAAATATAGAAATATATATGTGGTATGAAGAAAATGTAGGGAAGTGTCACATCAAGGAAGAGAGTGGCATAAAAAGGAGGTATTTTAGAGTAATTAATAGAAGCAGTAAAATAAAAATTGAAAAGGTTTAGATTTCATTAAATCATGTTTTGAAAAGCATATTTCAAGATTTCAATATCTACCTCTGTAGAAAAAGGTTATGTTAGAAAATCTATAATCCCTTAATATAAAATCTAATTCTAGGGCCAGGGATTTAGCTCAGTGGTTTCGCAGCCTGCTGCGCAAGGGCAAGGACCTGAGTTTGATCCCCGGTACCAAAAAACAACAACAACAACAAAAAACAAAAAACATCTAATTCTAATATTCTATGACTCACTAGTTTTTTATTTATATAATGCTTATTATATGCTTACTTTTTGTTAAGCTTTTATATACAAATCTTCAAGGAGAAAAGACAGGCAGTAAATCATGTGGTTAATGCTCTGAAAAGATATGCCTAGAATGTGATGGAATATAGGATAGAAACATTTAATTCATTTGTGTGATAAGAGTCAAAGGCATTTCAGATGAAGGAATTCACAGGTAGAGCTAAGTCACCAGTTCAGTTCCTAGATGGTGTGGGGCAGGGGAAGATGCATCTGAGTAGCAGCTGGCTCAAGGGTGTTACAACATAAAGGAAAAGAGTCTATTAGAGACATTAGAAAACAGCACACTTTGAGCAAAGGATGCCAGTGAGGGAGCATTGTGAAGGGGCCGTAAGAGACAGTCTGGTTCTCATAGCCCTGGAGATATTAGGGATTTTATCCTCAAAGCCATGAAGAGCCATGGAGGAATTTTACTAAAAGAAGTTACACGGTTATTTTTGGCTTTTAGAAATGCCACTTTGTCGAACCAGAATATGGTAAATCAGAGAGATGTGAAGACAAAGCAGATACATTCACTAGAAATCTATCAGAAATAATATAGTTCATAATATGGTTGATTATATATATTTTGTTTGGACAGATAAAAAATTGAAAAAAGGCATAAGGAAGTTTGTATGGTTCTACGAGTTAAAGCATAATTTCATTAATTTTTTTTTTAAATTTCATTAAAATTTGATGTCTCAAAGAACCTATGGTTTGCACTTCATGAAAAAAGAAAGGTCTTCCGACTTTTTCCCTAGATTCTCTTCTTGTATAGCCATGGATCTAGCAACAAACACTTTTCCTGACTACCTGGCCTACTTCACGGTAGTTGGCAATAATTTATTCTCGCCTTGATTTGAGAGCAGAATTAAGAAGCTGACACGGTTGAGGGTTACTGTTAGGCTTAGTTGAAAATCATTGGTGTGGAATAACTTGATAGAAAAGTGAGTTTTACAGAGTTGATACTCCAGAAATTAGGCGATTTTTTTTCCTTCTCAAATTGACTTCGATTATACAGATACCCCCCCCCAATTCCTTTCAGTATATTATTCTGAAATTTTCTCTGGAACTGTTTATCACTTAGAAATGAACCAGGCTCAAGGTTATGAGGAAGATGAGAGATACATGAACCTTAAATGGGGTTCAGTGAAGAAGGGTAGATAACAAGTGATTGAAAAGTCTGTAAACCAAAGTCAAATATACTTTCTCCATTTTTCCTTAAAGTATACAGTGAGTGATTAGACTGCTAGACACCTGGACATCATTGTGAGCCTGTATCTTTTGTGTGTGTAAATGTACTTATCTCTTTCCTGGTGATTGCACTGTACTCTAATTCTTAGTTTAGCTTTCAGGGAACAGATACTGGGTTTTTCTGTGTATACATCTCAGCTGCCCACATCAGTACCTTGTATATCAAGTACACAGTGAACACTGTTTTAGCAAACACAACTCAATTGCTTATTATATTTTAAAAGAATGTAGTTAATTTGAAAATGGCCTCTTTCTTATACATACCAGCTTCTTTTTCTTTTATTAGTTTATGTTTGCAATACATCATAATCACATTCATTTTGGGGGACTGGTATACCGATCTAGATCTAGCATATCTTGATCATTTCTGGACCTTTTACCGCTGGTCTTCTCTCCATTCTACTGCTGACCCCTCTTGTTCATCTCCAAAATGTCTGTCTTTTTGTTTCATACCATCTCTCCTTTGTTTAACTTTTTATGTTTATGCTTTAGGTTTCTCATGTAACAGAAAGTATGAGATTTTTAATACTGTGCCTGACTTGTTTCACAAGAATCAATACATTTGCCTACCAGTATTTTTATCCTTTAGTTTTATTTGTTATGCAGGAATTACCCTACTGAACACCTAAACCTTACTAGCAAATTTGCTTTAGGCAGATTTCTGCTCACATCTACTTACAGCCCTGTAATGGGGCAATGGGGTTAAACCCTACCCTGAGGGCTGCTTCCTGGTTTCAGCAGGCAAGGATTTAATTAGTCACTTAACTTTCTCAGGTGTAGGAGGCTGAGCTCTGTCTTCTACTAAGGAAGTCCTCCTCCTGGCTAGCCACACTGGTGTTTCTCTTCGGGCTGCCTTGTGCCAACACAGCTGGTGCTCTGGCTTCCTGTGGAACTTAGTCCCTACTGGCCTAAAAATGTCTCCATCATGAGCTGCCCTGGCTGTCTGTAGTCAGTGTCTTCTCCTAAGGTTTAACTCCAGAATCTTTCTCCAAACATTATTTAGCTTTACTCGGTGATAATCTTTTCTTACTTTTCTACCTCAAGAGATTTGGATACTAGATTTATTTATTCTTTTTAATTTTTAAAGGGAAAGTAAGAAGAGCAAAGTGAAGAACGACACCCCAAGCCTCTATCTTTAGATAGAATCATTTCTAGCAGTAGCAAGCTATCTGCAGGTATTTCCATATACATATAGATAAAAAATAATAGGGAGATGAAAAAAGGGATAGTCAAATATACTTTTTCAATAAATTATATAAATTATATATCACATATACCATGACAGAGTGACCAATTTTTAAACCTCTACTGTATTTTTAAAAACCAGTAAAACTATACCAATTATTTCAAAATTGTGTTCTTTTCCAGCAAGCATTTTCTTGTGGCACTCATTCAGATATTTTGTGTACTTCATGCTATCAGACTTCCATTTTAGCCTAGAGAATGTCAAAAAGGAATTGCTCAAAATGCCAGTGATTTAAGTAAAAACTATGGGAATACTAGAGTGCCAATAATAAATTAAAATTTGATTCTGAAACTGATCATACAGATCACCTGGAAAACTTGTTTGAATGCAGCTCCTGATTCAGTAAGTTTGTGATGGGTGCTGACATTCTGCAGGATCACAGGATATATTCTTATTGCTGGCTTTGGGTCAGTCTGTAAGCAGCAGGACTCGGAATACACAATATGTATGGCACACAAGGTAGGCTGATCTCTCAGGGCTGTATTCATGATCCTATCCATGCATCATCAAAACCTATCACCACTGAATTTGTAAGTTTGGATACTGAAGCTCTAAAAGCATTAAATTCATACTGAAGATAACTCTACTGGTTGAATGCAAATAGGTATTTGAATCTAGGGCTGTTTCCAGACATGTCATTTTTCTATTACAAAAAGTCTACTAATGATTCAGTCTGAAAAACTGATTGCCAAGAGTGATTAGGATTAAAATCTATAACATCATTAAATTATACATTCACTGAAAATGTCACAGAGACCATAAAACTAATACAAATGGTTACCTAAAAGAAAACAAAAAACCAGAAAAGGAAAATCGAAAATCAATGGAATTTTATACATATGTAGTATGTTGACCAAGGAAGATTTTAATTGAATATTTTTTTCCGTGAAATTTGTAATTATGCAGCAAAATCTTCAGTTTCTGAAGAGTCCCACTGAATGTCAACAAATCAGCATGACAATTTTATATTAAGAGAAGGTTACACCTGCATGCTCTTCTGGTCTCTGTCCTATTTTTCTCGATATTTCTGTATGCAAGCCACTGTCCCATTTGGCCCTGTACCTTGTGGTCCCTCAGCAGGTTAAAAAGGTAGTGAACAAGCAAATAAATTCCAACTCCGAAGTGAAAGGCATGGTAGCCCTACCTGTGTTTCCATCTACTGTTAGAGGCTGAGGCAGAAGAACTGAAAGTTTGAGACCAGCCTGGACGATTTATCAAGACCCTGTCAGAAAATAAAATTTTAACAAAGATTTGGGGATGTAGCTCCATGGTAGAGTACTTGCCTAGTATGTGTGAAATACATCTAATGTTAAATTTAGTATCAGAGAATTGTATAGCCAACATGTAAGCCACTGACTTCATGGTTTGATGGATTAGTTATATTTGTATTTTTATTTTATAAAGTTTAAAATAACTATTACTTAAATCAATAGACTTATGCACTTGACTGCAATAAAAAACATTTCACTATTTCTAAATGAAACCAATTTTAAGATTAATTTTATTGTCATTTTGTTCAGCATATATTAAATAGATAAATTCCTTAGAGAACGTAATTATCAAAATTGGCACAATAAGAAATGAGGACTCTCAATGCTCCTATGTTTGTTTTAAAAAGGAAATTTTTATCAAAGATATTTCCATAATGAAAATTTGAGACTAAACTGGTTTCTTCAGTGAATTATATAAAATATTTAAAGGAGAAATAATATAATTAAACACAGAATACATTTAACAAATGAGAAAAATGTTAAACACCTGTATATAATCCCATATGAACTTGAAAATAGGAAAGAATTAATGAATGATGATAGAAAATCAATTCATCATCCAATATAAAGTCTAGGAATGAGTGAGAAGGTTAGTGGGAGAGCTGTCAGTGGTGAAGGAGTTGATTGGGTAGTTGTGAAATCAGACCTTTTCCATAAATCAAGGATGCATAAATTTTCTTAAGCTAAATATATTTAAGGTAAAAATAATAAATAAAAAAACCAAATAAATAAATCCATCCCTGTTTCTTATACCAATCGTTCCCTAACAAATTAATAGACTGATACCAGATTTGTTGTAAAAGATGTCTTTGAAGATACTCAGGTGAGTAACAAAAAACAGAAACTAAAATATGTTTAGTGATAAAATTATGGTTTACATAAGTATCTAGTTTTCTGCCATGACTAATTTGAAGGGAGATAATGCAATTTGGACAGAAAGTTTCATATGTTTTTTATTTATTTTATAATCATAACTAAAATTGTATTTTTCACTGTTCTCTAATCTTTTCATGTTTAGGAATTTTACTTGTTTACTTGTTCATTTAAGTGCTAATCCTTCCAGAGTAGAAAGAAAATATCTTATATTGCTTCTTATTGCATGCTTATTGTATTTTTTTACGTTACACTTTAATGTCCCTTAAGTTAAATCTCTACCATCATGTAGTTTTTACGAAAGAGCCATTCCAATCTTCAGACTCTAGTGTAATTTTGAAAGTGTGGTTCTTGGTGCAATTCACTCTGACAAGCATTTCTTGCAATTCTACTCTGTGACAGGAAATGCTTTATGGATTCAAAGGTGAAAAAAAAGGCACATGTCTCCCAGCACATTGCTCTTACATTAGAGTAAGTATGGGAAAGTAAGGTGCTTCTGTGGACAAAAATAATTGCAATGTTGGAAAAAATAAGTATCATTAAAAATACAGCAAAGATGCTATAATTTTCTTGCTCTGCAACATGATGTATACATAAAAACAAAAAGTAGATCCTCTTCATCCATGTTTAGTAAAGACACATTATATGTAGGACAGAAAGATTTAGAATCAGTTATAGATTCTAAACCCTCATATATTCTTCATTAATTTTATAACATCTCTAGCAACATACCAGTAAATCAGAAATTTGTTTTGTTTCTCTAATATCCTTGAAAATCATGTTTTTTCCTGTAAAAAAAATTATAAGATTATTTTAAATTAGTAAATCAAGTGTTCATATACTTATGATTTGTATATTTCTCTGATATAAACCTAAAGAAAGGTAATATTACTTTTAATATACATAAACATAATATATTTTTAAAATACTTTACCATGTATTCTTTTTTTCACCCCCTGGTACTGAGGATTGAATTTAGGACTTTGTGCTTGTAAGACAGGTATGGCACCACTGAGCTAAATCCCCGGCCTGCCCCAATATATATTTTAGTATACATAAACGGAATTTTAAAAGCATACCTACAAATACTAGGAAGTAAAATTGGCTCCAAAAAAACCATATTAAGCAATTGATTAAAATACAAATAGTGTAAATACTATTTTTTTATTTTAGATCTGTCTTAAGGAAAAGTGGATTTATGTTTGGTTGGTCATAATCTAAATTTAGAAATAAATGTTGACAAAAGAAATCAAATGGAATGTAAAATTTAAAACAACATTTCAATCTGAGGCTAGCTCAAAGCTATGAAAATATAAAAGAAAAATTGCAGTAATATTCCTTTTTCCATTACCAAAGGAACCTTTCTTGTTTCATATCTCCTATAAATATTATTTACTTAACAGCTTTATTACCTTCTTTCTATTTAATGCATACTGACAACTACTAAGGGAATTCTCATAAAATACTATTTGATCAGAAAGTAAATCCTGGTTAAAGAATGAAAGTGTATTTTGATAGTATCAGTATGTTATTATTTGTTCATAAATTTAAGACACATGTTCTGTGCATGAAGTATTGCTTTAAAAAATTTTCTATATCCACCTCCCCAAAATTAAAATAGGTACAATCATTATGAAGAACTGTTTCAACAAAAAACATGAATTCCAACTTCTTGTATATAATGCCATTGGAGTTACATACTGTGTCATTTGGTGCAATATAACTATCATATACTTGACTTTACTTTCATGATTTAGATCAGCTTATTCAAAATAAGAAGTACTTTATTCTTGAGAGCAAGTTTTCCTTTAGCAGTATTTACTTAACATTTACAATTATGTAATTTACAATTACATAGATAAAATGTTATAAAACAAAAATTCACACATACACATTCATCGTCTAAAGAGTAAGAAATGTGCTGATAGATAAAATTTGAAAATTCCAAATAATAACTTAGTTAATCCAAGTGTCCATGCATAATATATAAATTATTGAGTTTTAAAAATAGACTGTCACCTCGCTGTTTTCATTAGATGGACATATTTCCAAATTTTTAAAACATGGAATTTTATGTCTACTGTAGAGTGACGCATGACTTATCAAAAGCTTTTCTTATATTTTCCAAGAAAGATGCAGCATTTAATTTCCTTTGTATTAGAACACCAATCTTCTTTGTGTGAAGTTTTCCAGAGGGCATGGAAGAAATTAAGGGAAAGAGGAGACTGGTGGAAGGGCATCAGGGAAAAACAGTTTCACATTTCCCAGGGAATTAAAATTGTAGACCACTCTGTGTTTTCTTTTAACTGCTTTAAATTGTCTGTAATTTCCCCCTCCTCCCTAAGTATTGATTATTTATTATTTCACTGTTTTTAACTAAATGAGTCCTGTACTTTTTACATGTTACTAATTAGAATTGAGTAGCACTATTGCTGTGATGCCCCATGTGCAATTTGTTTTCCTTTGTCACTTCGGAGACAGGATAAGCTGCACTAGTATATTCCATTTCATGAAAAACTAAGTGAAGGTATTAAATTTGTGTCGTCTTCTGTGGCATACCTAAACCTAAAACTCAGATATTTGGAAGAAGGCATTTGAGATTATATTGCTACTTTAACATTATTATAGTAAGTTTAACAAATAATCAAAATTTAAAATAAAAGTTATTTGATATAATGCCAGGGACAAAAGAATAACTGTAATACAATGTTACAGGCATTTTTATAATAAAGGCAATAATGATTTTTTTGCTAAAACACTATGCTGGGTGTATTTAATAACACTACTGCAGATAAATAATTATATATGATGATAATTTCCAAACATTAAATAATATTCCATAGATTCTGGATTTATTTTGTATATTATTTATCTCAGTGGTCCTTAGAAATACATATTTCAAATATCTCTGAAATTAATTTTGGAAAAAAAATTTGTATGATCAAATTCTTGTATATGGTTTTGTTGATACATGCTAAGTGTGGGAACTAAACATCATTAAAGTATATTCAAGCTTGATCTTTTGTTTTAGTAAAGGTTAAATGTGTTTTTTTTTCTTGTCTTTGCTAATATAACTGTACAATTTTAATCCAATTATCAATTTATGTTGACATACAATCATTTCTTATAAAAATGAAGATTAAAATAGACATTAACATTGTTTTTTTTCCCCTTTTCTTACTAATTTCATACCTATCATGTAGATAGATTACCTCTATCAACATAAATTTTTGGTTCTTAAGAGAGAAAGAATGTTGTGGATGAGTAGCTAAACTTTATAATTTAAATTTTATCTCATAATGGGCACACTGCTTCAAGAAAGAAATGTTGAATCGAGGTTTTAATTTTGGTTAGCAATAATTTGTATGTCTATAAATTTAGATAAAGAAATTCTTCCATTCTTTTGGAGAATTTCTGTTTGGAGAATCTGATTTTTATATACTGAGCTCCAGGAAAATAGGATGGTAAGGAGGCAGATATAGCAAGCATATTCCCAGGATTCACTGTGACAACAAAAACTAAATCATTAATAAAGAGGAAATGCTGTATAAATATTTCCTACAAGTTTTTCCAACTCTAGGTAGACAGATAATGCAGATAATCCCTACAAAGTTGGAGCATAGTGCCTATAATATAGGTTTCACAGTTTTAGATTTTATGGCTGAAAAAAAAAGTGAAATAGTGTATAATGACCATACTATCTATGCCAAGAATCAATATGCAGTGTCAGACATGTTCAAGAAAATTACTGGGACCAAAAGGGCCAGAAGTTTGAAATCAGTAGATTCTTGGAAATCCTAGACTATGTTCAGGACAGCATAAATGACCTCACAATTTAATTAGAAAAAAAATACAGAATACAAATATTTTATGATATATTCATTGCCTATCTTTACCCATTAATTTAAGAGAGGTCTTTCCTCCTTGCAACTTATTTGAGGCAAAATAAATTAACTTTTAGGTCCTTGAAGTTGTTTCACACTTTCTTGCCTTTGTATATCCTATCCTGTCTGACCATAAGGCCCTTAATCAGCCTTGTCAACATGGTGAAGTCCAACTCATCCTTTAAGATATAGCTCAGGGTTTCTGACTGCCCCAAGAAGGATCAGATTGTTGTCTCATTCCTACCACCACTGTCCTTGTACATACCTATATTCCAGCCTTTGCAGAAACAAGTAAGTGACTTTTACTTAGTTTGCATTTCTTTCTAGCCTTAAACTGTTTGTGCCCAGAGCACTGTTATGCTTTATATCCTACATCTGTAGTGTTAGTCTTAAGACAGACATGCTCAACCCTGTAAAGTAAATAATAGAATCATTTTCTAAAACACGGAATAATAAAATATTTTACCTTGTTACATTATGTATTAGTGCTCATAAGTGTTGTGAAAATCCTTAAGAGAAGAAAATCAAAGGCTGTTGCATTCATCATAATATTATGGGGGTGGTGGATTTCAAGTTATTTCTTTTAAGTAAGCTTCAAAGAAAACCTAGAGTATTGAAGGTGAAGAGAACAAGATGACTGATCATGGCAGAAATGTAAATACCTGGTTATATATTTTATTTATTATAATGTACCTGGCAGTAAATAATCATGGAGAGGGAGTTTGAAAACAGTGGTTTAGCTATGGCATTAAATTCTGAGCTTGGTTTCATCTTCCTCCTGGCCCTCAAGTCAGTTCTTAAATATGACATGATCTGTGCCGTGGCTCATTGCATCAGATGCAGCAACAGCAGAGAAGGAAAAGATTCTCCCATTGCTTTTTTGGTTTTTATTGTGAAGAAATATTTTACAGACTTTCTTCAATAGAACTTCTTTAACTGGAGCTAGGTCAAACAACTATTATCAGATTTGGAACATGATTAACATAACTGAGTAATAGATATCATAATTTAGCCTTATGTCACACTGCAAAGGGTTAGAATTCTGTGAGAAAAAAAGAGACTGATTATTCAATGGCAATCAGCAGTTTCTTGACAAATACTTTGAGAAAAATAGAAAATATAAGCATGGTGAGAACAATTTAGGTAGAAATGGAGATATGATGTAATAAGAAATAAGAAAGCATTGCATGTTATAGACACAAGCCTAATTTTTACATAGGCAGATTTTCTTTGGAGACAGCTGCAATAGTTCTCTTTAGGATTTGCTATAAATTATTCTAAGATTTTGGAAAATCAGTATTCTTTTAGAGAAAAGTATATATATATATGCATATATGCATATATACTTCTCATAAAGCTGTCAAATATATAGTGAAATAGAAATTATTTTCCAAGTATACATGCAGTCCCTTGAAACGTAAATATAAATTCATGTAATAGTGTTTAGGTATTTGCAAACAAAACATTCCATTGCACTTTGCCTTCCCAATTACTCTAACATGTGTTCTTTTTCATTTCTCAATAAAATGGAAAAGCTGACTTTCAAAGAAATAAATCCCTTTCTTGCTGTGTTTTCAATATATTTAGTACTTCTTACTGAGTGGAAATCTTGCGAATTAACTGCAAAGCTACAATCTAATTAATTTAACAAATAAATATCCTATATCCTTAGTTCAATAAACATAAAACATTAGGAGGTGTGTAGAAAACATTTCCCAATTTCATCCATCCAAGCACACAGGATTTAATGAAGCTTCCTACATTTGTCCAGGAAACTATGTATCCTTCATTTTCATTGTTTCAATTAATCTGTAACCATGGGAAAATAATCACGATGCATTTCTCAGAAGTTCTGGTCATCATATCTACATAATGATCTCAGGATGACATCATATCTTATTGATCCTTCTAACAACAGATTGAAATAAACCACTGTCAGGTGCTCCATTGGTGCTCTCAGTCTATTGCCACTTGCAAAAAATCAAGTCCTTAAATATTTTCAGTTATCTTTGTGCTAAGAAAAAAGTCAGTAACCACAAAAGTGTTTTTAATGTATAAAGCTTTAAATGAAAATTAGTTCACTAAGTCTTTCACTAGGTTAGGAAGCAGGTAATGGTCTTGTCAATTAAAAATGAATTGTTTTTGATTTAACAGCTTGAGATGAATAGTTGTTACCTGTCAAAGCCAATCTCTCTCTCTCTCTGTCTCTACCTGCCTGCCTGGCCGCCCACCCTCCCTCCCTTCCTTCCTTCCTTCCTT
>NW_004624878.1:3480828-3535672 GCF_000247695.1 Heterocephalus glaber | reverse complement strand
CATAAATGTAGAAATATCTGTACTCTAAAATTACTTATACTAGGATGTGTTGAAATACACTTGTTATTTATGACTTTAGGAAAAAGAGTTAAAAAATATGATGCATTTCTGTATCGTTGCTAGAAAAAAAGAAGCTTTTTTATTATTATTTCTTTTGTATATGAATAATAAGATGTTTGTATATAATAACACAGCACCAAACTGGTAGTTGAAATTTAGTACATGTTCATTCTCTTCCCACCCCATGTGATGCTTTTTCCTATATCTTCCCATTATTTTTCAAGAGAAAAATAAGTGAGTATGAACCAATACAAACATCCCAGCATAGTGAGTTGAACTGCTGCTCCAAAGTAGTGTACCCAGATCTTAATCCCTGAAACCCATGAATGCCCCCTCATTGGAAAAGAAGCTTTTGCAGTTGTGATTAAGTAAAAGATCTTAAGATGGTATTGTTTTCAATTAGCCAGGTGAGATGTAAGCCCATGAAATGTGTCCTTATAAAGTAAGAAGAAAATCCAAGTAGAGGAGGAAACCTAGACTTGGCGGGGGGGGCATATGCTGATGGAAGTAGAGATTGGCATGATGCACATGACAAGTTCAATTCACTAAATATTGCTGGACAGGGTGATGTGTCTTCTGTTAAGAAACAGTGATGCTGCTAATTTGATAATCATTTGATCTACTTCATCTTTTTCATTAGTCTCCTGATTAACACAAGAAAGTATCTGGCTCGGCAAGTCCCAGTTCTGAGTTTGATTCTTGCATCTAATTAGGCATAAGTTTAGTTCTCTGTTTTCTTTTCCACAAATTGGATTAATGAATGCAATTATATTACAGAATGTGTGTGGATTCGTGAGATGATTCTTGAAGAGATTGTACCACAGTAGTTATAGCTATCATAGTAGCTATAGAAATTGAAAACTAAAATCATGCATGCAAAGACCATGGAGTGTTCTAGATATATTAAGTGAGCTATCCTATGTCAACTACACTACCATAAATAGATCGACATTATTATATTTGTGTCACCTAAATAAAAAACACGTATTATTGAATTCATATCCACTCCTACAGCATAATATCCCTATAGCATACTTAGCAGCTAATCTTGCAATAATTCTTACCTGGTCTTTTAATAGAACTTTTGAAGAACTGTGAAGTATTTTTAAGCTCCACTTCCCATATTTCAAAAACAATTGAGATAAGAGCATCATCTGTTATTTTTTCATGAAACCTTTGTAGCAATGAGCAGAAAAGTAACCACTTCCAGAATAGTAGCAGTATGGAGAAAAAGAGAATTAACTTTAGATTCTGGGGAAGATCATTCAGAAACTGTGTTAAAAAATTCAGAAAGAAAATCTATAATTAATAGGGAAACTGTAGCATTTTATGAAACACAATAGTAATCTAGAAATGCGCTCAGAAATACAACTTACCTTAGATTGTGCTAAGACTTATTAAGCTTTCGTAGACTTGAACAAAATACAAAAAATCAGTTCTGAAGATTCAGAATGTTTTTCCTGTTAAAAATGCCATTGTTACTGTCTTAGTTTTAATCACATATGAAAACCAACTAGAAAAACATTGTTGAGAGGGTGTTATCAGCAAGCTTCACAAATTTGGAGATCCTTGTTAAATCTTTTTGAAAATAGTCTGAAAAGACTGTCATATAAGTGGCTTTGATATATGTTTGAAAGACAGAGTTTAAAATTTTAATAGACAACAGAAACAATTAGCTCAAAGGCTGAGAAAGATTTTAAAATAATGACACACTTGAAATTTATCAAAAAGAATAAATATGCATTCACAGAAGTAGAAATATGCAGATTTTAAATATGAACAATAATAAGTATTAAAAAGTAGAATATGGGACAAAATTAAATTGTATCTTTTTGGTATAGTAATTACAATTATATTTTCATACTTCTTGAATAACAGGATATGTCAGTAATTTGGCAATGGGAAACTGTGTGCAATGTTATAAAACATGAATATATGACTAACTTACTGTATACTTTTAAAATAATAACTATATTACACATATAAAATTATGGACAATATAAGATGAATATAAGGTCTACAGTTATCTTCATAAAAGTAAAGATTGCATAATACAGTATGTATATGGATTGTATTTATGTGGCATCTTAAAACTACTTGAATGATATAGGCACCATACAAATGTTTATAGCATGTTTGTAACTAATCTTAATGAATCAACTTATATTAAAAAATTATATGATGACTTAAGCCTAAAATAGTCTCATCTTTAAATCATTTAACTGTGTCTTATAATGTTGAATGCATCAGGTAATAGATAACTAGAGTAATAAGCTACTATGTACTTTTTTAAATAATTGAAGACTAATTAAAACTAGTATTAAGAGTATAAGGTGATCTTTTTTTCTAAGCAGTCCACACATGTACACTAAAGGAATGATAAAGTGGATGGAAATTTTTCAATAAAAGAACAAAGCAAACAAATGTGATATCCATTTTTTAACAACAAGTTTTTCTTGACAAGATCAAAAGTCACTGGGAAAAGAATTAAAGCAAAAGTATTTCACAAGACTATGGAAAACAAAAGTGTCACCTTAGAAACTGTCTATCTAATGTTATTGAACAAGTGATGCCATAAATGTTTCTCATTTTTTACTATCAATGCTCTTCTTATAACTCATAAAACTACATAGATTTTTCATTATATATGCTAGGAGTACAGGAAAGTAATGTCTTAGCATACTGAAGAATAATAAAAGTAAAATATGTTATAACCTTGTTTAATAGAGCTGATGTTGGTACAAAAAAACTGTGAAACGTATCTATATAAATGGCTCTCTTACTGTGCATTTGGCATGAATAAAATTAGTCTACATTAATATTAATATTTAATTTTTAACTGTTCTTCAAAGCATTTCACTTTTCATGAAAATATATATGTGAATACTTGTGAGGACCTTTTAAAAACTGTGCAGTCTGTCTTCCAGTTTAGTCTTTATGTTGTTAATAAATAATTATGGTTAGTTATTTGTCTATATCTAAAAGGCTTTCAGTAATCTAAATTTCTCAATGGTTCCCATGGGATATATTGTGTTAACTAAGAAAAATAATAGCTGTGATCAGTTTCAAGCCTACAGCACAGGATTGAACTAACCAGGGTCAAGATTTTTATCTGGAGAGGAAGAAGTATGTTTATATTTAACAGAATTTGAGTGTGCATTTCATGACAACATATATTGCTTTTAATAAGTTTAACTTTCCTATATTTAAAAATATAAGCATAGTTCTTCTGCCATGCATCACCTGTATGTAAGGATAATTGGAAAGATATTAAAGTGTATTAGAATTTGTGTAAGAGAATGACTGGTTACACAGGTTAAACCTTCATAGAAAAGCAGATGGACTTAAGGGCATGGCACTGGTAAAGGCACACTTTGAAATTGAGTTAATTTGCATGTGATTCAGATCCTCAAAATCTTTCCCTAGGATAAAATATGATGCCTACAGTACACCACTGGGACAATTCCTTTTTTCTATTAGTTCATTATAGGTGACCATGTGAAACTTTACAGTTCCTGTGGATTCAGGGCCTTGAGAGGAAAGATAAATCTTAAGTTTCAACAGTGAGAGTTCCTGAAACAGTTACTACAGATGAAGTAAATACCACTTCCTTGTTTCTTCTTTTTTAAAATTACATATCCCACTTTATGTTTATAAACTGTGCATAAACAAAATATCTAAAATTCCCCATTATGAGATTATTCATCATATAAAAATGGCAATGCTTTGCAGTTGCTTTTTTATAGATGAATAAAAATGGCTTAACTTACATAAAACTTGTTATTGAATCCTGAATTTCACTATTTATTCATTTTTTTATTTGCAACTTTTCAATAAAAAAGGGGAAATTCAGAAATTTAGATTGTGTATTGAATTCATGGGGAATATAAGTTGTGATAAGCCAGAAGTGATGGTGCATACCAAAATTCCAGTACTCTGAGAGGCTGAGGCACAAAGATTGAAAATTTGAGCCCAGCCTGGCCATCTTGGCAACATAGGGAGATTATGTTTCAAAAGATAAAATTTTAAAAGGGTTTGGGGATATAGCTCAGTCCAGAGGCCCTCTGCTTAATGCCTAATACCATAAGAACAGGGAAAAACAGAAAAAATAGTAAATAGTACTTTATTCTTAGCAGTAAAACTATTATGAATTATATCAGCTAACAAGTAAATGTAGTTTTAAAAAATATACTTGAATTTGTTATGTAATCATTATCCAAAGCATTTATTAAACATGTAGCTACAAAATCACTGTATTCATTCCAATGTATATATGGATATTCACAGAGCATTATGTCTGTATACATATTTTTCAATCTGTGTTCTTAATACGTATGTATATTTTTGTTTATTCGTGTAGGAATATCTTTCCACATATTTTAACCCAGTATAATATACTTTATACTTTTGGAGACAAGGAAATATACTTTTTAGGGAATGATATAGTTTTTGGTATTTAAGTATATTTTTAAGCAAAATTATTTCTCACATATATAGCTCTTTACAATTTACACATTATGTCCTTGCACAGCTTTTTTCCCTCCTGTGTTAACAATAGCATTCTAAAGGAGATATTATACTTATTTTGCAGGAAGAAATGCTAAGAGTGAAGATATATAAAGATATTTCCAAGGTCACACACCAAGACAGATTCAAAACTTGCAATTATCTCTTTAAACTAGATATGCCTTTATTCCCATGTCTCACATTCCATCAGTCTTGTTTTTAAAATAAGCAAAATGTGTCTGAAGAATACCAAATGATTACAGATAGTTGTAGGTCACGTTAGAAGCAGAGGTAATAGAACCATCAACATTTGAATTATCAGTTTACTTGCAAGCCACTGCTGGATATTGCTTCCCTAGGCATAATGGCTTCCAGTAAAAAAGTCTGCATTTCTTATATGTAACAGAAATAAAAGCAGCCATAAACAATTCCTTTTTCTTTTCATTTATAACCAAGCCTTCATATAAATATGCACATATACAGTTGTACCAAATAATGAATACTATTCAAAAATATAAACAAAAATTATATTATTCTTAACTGCAGTACAGTGCTGTTTAATTCAACCAAAGTAATACTTGTTGTGAGAAGTGGTAGATTTTTTGATGGTGAACAAAATAATCATGTTTCTGTTCTCTAAGAGCCCACAGTTTAATAAAGAGTGTAACCAAGTAAGCAAATTTTGAGTACATCCTAAAATGTAATGAAAGCATTCAGTAACTTGGGATCCCAAAGGAGGGACATCTGACCCAGGGACAAGGGGTCTGCCATTACTTCTTCAGGGTGGTAGCGTTTCAGGTGGAGCCTGAAGAATGCCATACCCAGCACTAGATGAATAGGATTGCAAGGAAAATGGACAGGAATTTCAAATATTGCTACAGGGAGACAAATGTGTAAAGATGAGAAAGTGGGTAATTCTCAAGAATTGAAAACAATGCCAATGCCAAGTGGCTGGATTATGGACTGTTGAGTTGTCAAATTGTTTTAGTGTGGAATGTCCTAATGTTTTGAAGTTTAAATAACAATTGTTATTAGAAGTATGTATTGGAATCAGTGTTGCCTTGTGATACAAGTAGCTGCGGGAATACTATAACAGCATTTGCTGTTATTAGACGACAGTGATTAAAGAAACATCTAAGTTTAGCATTTGAGACCATATTTCAAAAGGGGAGAGTTCACATGAGAAAAATTCCACCCTCCCCCAGTCTGTTATTCACTCATCACCAATGAATTCATTAGTATAAGACCTTTGATAAAAGAGAAGTCAGTGTTTCTCATTATGGAAAACTTTTTGCTTTTGACTGGTAAGGAGTTCTCATCACTATAGTATTTAATCTTTTTGTTTTGCGGACTCTATTTTCAAATATTTAAAATATCTTACAAGTAGAAATTAGGACTAAGAAAATCATGTAAAAATGAGTCTTGAAGTGATCTATGGTGGACACACAGATTTATCACATCGCATGTTGTGTGTAAAATTATTTGTGTGTGTGTGTGTGCACAAATGCGCATATGTGCATAACCATCCATAGGGTATGAGTATAGGCTTTAGTCAGCCAAGAAAATTAGAAGGGGTAATTCCTATCTGATTTTGCATTATTTTAAAGGAGTGAAGAATATTTGAAGAATATTTCCTTATTACACCATTTCTCCACACATTAAATAGTGACATTTTTTGCTAAATTTTCTTTTACTCTTTGTAGATTAATATTGGAATTTAAGGTTTACAAAATAGACAAAACTAGGTAGAGATACTGGGGACATATAACAGTGAGCTAATAATGCCAAAAATTCAGTGATCTTGTTAAGAGCATATTCTGATATATGAACTTATTAGCAATTTAATTTACAGATTAAATATGGGCTCCTTAAAAAATAAGATTATAATTATGTATATATTTAACAAAATGTTTGCATAGGAATTTATAAAGTCTATATAGAAATAAGATTTATAAAGTTTTGATAAAATAGGAAAAGTACAATAGATTGTGGAGCTTTTTAATACTATGAATTTCTTCAATGTATCTTGTGAAAATTTTGTGAATTTTGGTTTGTTCAATTGAATAACTTTTATTCTTGCTTCTGACAGTACTTGAGTTAGCATAAACCCTAGGCCTCCACTAGATAAGTATATCCAAAAAAGTTTATTGGCAAAAATATTCAGTTATGCAGTTCCACGATCATATTATTTTGCATGCTACTTATATTTCCTACAGGGAAATTCCATAATTCAATTTCTTCCACAAAGAAGCAATTAAAACGATTGTAATGAAAAGATGGATATTATATCTGAAAGTTACATTCAAGGAAATGTATTTTAATAAAACTATGCTCAGCAGAGCCCAAAACTAATATTAAACAAAGTATAAAATATATGATTATGAAGATATAAATGTAACAGTGAATTTTATACTTTTCTTTGGGGACATTATAGTCTACAAATTAACTTGTTTTAATCATATATTCATTAAATTAGTATTATTAGCAGTCTCTCATAGAAACTTTATCTTAACAGAAATATAAATAAAGGCTTCCTAATTTTAAGAAGTTTACATCATAATCATTCATAGAGAATGATTCATATATAGAAATATCAGCATTAATTTCATAATTAATAATTCTAATTAAAAATACTGACAGTTTCATCAACATAAAATAATTTAAATAAGAATTTTCCATTATAATAAATATTAACAAGGCTAATTTCTGCACACCACAGGCTCATTGGTTGGCACAATTATTGACTAAGGTATTTATACGAGATACTACATTTGCCACCTGCCCAAAAGTTTTAAAATCCATGAATGATATTAAGTTTTGAGGGAGGCAGTTAACCAAATTTTATTTAAATATCTGTCCAAGATCTAAAGACCAGAGAACAAGGGCTCTACCCACATTCAGCAGATAGTCATCACTGAAATTTTTTCTCACATTTGATTTCCAATTCAGGTGTAAGGAACTCACACTGACTATGAGTTTCCTTTACAGCCTCCTCCCATTATCTCCCTTTGTAATTCAAGGTGAACTGTACTTAGAAGGTACAGAAACCTGAAATTTACAAATGCCATTTCCACATCTTTTGTAAATGCTAATATCAAAATCAAACTCCAGATTTTCTTTTATAGTTATGACAGGCAGGTATGTTAATAAGTATTTTCATATTAAAATGGAAAAGTCTGTATTAACTAAAATATAATCTAGGATCATTTTTAATGAATGCATACAGCATATAGATAGAGCCTGGTCATTAAACCTACAAAACTGTATCCTTTGGAGACAGTAGGTATAGCTTCAAAATAGTTACACTGATGATCTATTTGGTGTTATTCACTCTTTGTTGACAGAAGAATCAATGTCTCCATCTATTTACTACCTCTTAATTTATGTAAATTATTTTTATCCCATATTATACTGTAATACCTGTATTTGTATGGGTTGCCTCAAAAATAGGATCTGGAAAAACATCCTGAGTAGGGAGAGTTTATTTTACAGGCAGGTGTGGAAAGCAATAGTGAAGAAATGGGAAGAATAATGCAGGAGAGGAGGAAAAAACAGTAGAGTATATGACTAAATTGGTTTCTACTGGGCATGTCTGGGATTCAATCCTGTGAGGAACTTTCTGAGGAAATTTATAAAATCCAATTTAGAATCACTCATGTAAAAGTAAGTAGCTGAAGCATTTCTCCAACAGCTCCTGCCATTGTTGGTTGAAGATAGCATTGTTAATTGTTATCAAGGATGCATTTGATTTTAGGCAGCCCTGAATCTTTGAAGTATGAGGTTTCTATGGACCTAGAAAACTGTGTACCACAACTACAGCTAAAAGCATGGTGAGCCAGAGGAATGAATGTGGCCTACAATCAGCCTCTGCCACACCATTTTTTTGGATAAAAAATTTTATTAAACTTAAAATATTTTATAAAGCTTTGATGCCATACCTTTTAGAGATGAGTGCCCAAACTGCAATCCAAAATTCATTTACTTATTGCAAAGCAATACTGCAATTAAACCTGAATACTGAGGTTTTAATTTCGAAAAAAGTCATATGTTAACATCTTTTGCCTTAAAAGAAAAACAAATAACATGCATGCCATTGGTTTACCACCACTGATAAAAAAAATCAGTTCTCTTTGTTTTTCTAATTATGTTCTTGTAATACAAATCCAAGCTTTATTGTTTGCTTTAAAAATATCTTGAACTACTCAAGGAATTCTACAGCACTTTGGAAGTCCTTCCTTGTATTTATCTTGTATTATAATTATTTGTGCACTTTTAAACATATATATTCTATTTCATGGTCTTTTGAAAGTAAACTTATTTTAATTTTTGCTTATAGGTCCAAAGAGTGATACCAGTCAGATTTTTCAAATCTCACTAAATTGAATTGCAATTCAGTGATATTACTATGAGTTTTTATCAAATTGTTCTTGATCTTGTGTTTTTCTAGCCATTGCCGTTCTGCTTTATATTACTATAAATGGAAGCTCTCTGCTTAAATTTGGTTTATTGGATTTTCATCAGTTCCTTTATATTATTCTAGAGAAATTGTTAGTTCACAAACCTGACAACATTTTGAAAATGCCCAGAATCATTCTTTTCTCTCTTTTTATAACAGGTCTGTTCAGTAGACACAGTAGAACAATATATTTAACCATTGTGTGCATTACTTCCATAATTAGGTAACAAAGGTTTACTTAGTTTTTGGAGTATTTAACAATCTAATGGTTTGAAACTGTGATGTAGAAATACCATTTTTATTCTTGAAACATTTCATGAGAAACAAATATTTCAATTGAGGTCATACAAATTCCCTCTTTTAATAATAAATTATATTATTTTGCATACAGTAATTAGCAATTACATGTTTATTTTTGTTCCGCAATCAGAAGTATGCAAGCTTGCTCCTTGATCACATTCATCTCCCAAGTATTCTGAGTATGGAGACATATGCAATGTCCTACATGAAAGTTTGTTATAAGTAGTAGTTCAGCATAGTGAATATCAAATGGAATGTGCTATAGCCTAAATATTTATACTCCTCCATTTACATGTTAAATCTGAATGCCCAAATGATAGCACTAAATATGAATCTTTTTGAAGTTAGTAAGGTCATGAAAAGAAAGATGTTCATGAATGGAATTTGTCCTTATAAGGGGAATACCCCAGAGAACTGCCTTCTCCAGTTTGAGGTGTGCAATTATATTGAAAAGGCCTTCTTGAACTAAAACGGTGGTCCTTGGTAAACACCAAATCAGCTGACTCTTTGCTCTTGGACTTCCTAGCCTCCAGAACTATCAGAAATATATTTGTGTTATTTCTAAGCCACCTACTCTATAACATTTTTAATAGCAGCTTGAATGGGCCAAGAAAAACTAAAATTAGATTCTGGATTTTCTTTCCATAATAAGCTGCATGGTTTTTGTCAGAATTCTTCATAAATTAAGCCTTTATTTTTATCACACTGTCATGCTTTATAAGGACAAACTAAGTTAAATATAATTCATATATAAATTACTAGCATAATATCTTATGCAAAGGATACATTTTTAAAAGGTAGAAGCAAAATATAAATTAGACATTACTGTTTATATTAACAGGAATATGGCTCTTATAAAAAATGAAATACTAGAACGTAAATAACAGTCCCACAAGAAAAAGAATGAAAAGCAAAAGAAAGAAATGAGACAGAGTTAGTACTTTCAGAAAAATAAATACACAAAATTCACTGGGAATTAAGAAAAATTTTAGAAAATGTGCATCTAAATAGTTTCATTTAAGGAAAAGATTTGGGTGCAAGAATGTTTCTGAAAATGAACTATTTTGAGAAAGTTACACTGTGTTAAACTGTATTGAATTTGCTTGCATTTTACATATGGTCAAATTTTCTTCCAGATGCATTTACTAACTTTTACTCCAGAATGAGAGTTCCTTCATATCTCAACCCTTCACGATAGACAATAATATTATAGATATCTGCATTTTTAAATTTCTATTTACTTTGATTGCTAAAGAGGTTGAAATATTTATTCAGTTCTTTAATTATGAATTTACTAATTGTGACTTTTGACTATAGTTTATGGTGATATCCAACCCTAATTTATCTATATGATTAAAATTCAGGAAAACAAATTAATAGTGACAGAAAATGTTTGAAAATATATCTCTTCAAATTCTGTCCTACTAAGTTGTAGTGTTAACTTTTCACTTTGGAGGTATTTAAATTGTCCTTTCCACATGATTTGTGATATAGTTCAGTGCTTACTGGGTATCGTTCACATTGCTTCCTTTATTTTAAAGTATTTGGATATTATCAGAATTTGTACAAAGTAAGGTTATCAGTAAGTGTGCAATTGACCAAGAAAAAGAGCTTATGTACTAATGAGAAAGACATGTTTTGTAAACACAAAAAATGAGATTTCTCAGTGGAGAAGATACCATCTAATTTTTGATTAAGATTATCATTGTATTAATGTGTGAAAATAATGTGTGACTGAACAAACTAGATAGATAATGGTGTCATTTGCTGAAAGGGTAAAAATAAAGTCATTGTCAATTTTGGGAAGTAAATGAGTATACATTTTGATAAGAGAATCAGAAATTTCCTTTTGGATCTATTAGATTTGATTTGTACATGAGGTACCCAAGGAAACGAAGTGAAATGCTAGATGTAGAATGCTTGAAATATTTCCATTGTTAAAAGTCTCACAATTAAAGTTTTGTACAGCAAATTAGTTAATTGAGCATATAGGAATATATTCTAATTCTATCATGCTGGAACTAAATCTGTTATTTTGTATTATTATAGAATGAGCCAATTACAAGACACTAAGAAAGATTAGAACAGTATATTTAAGAACTGGAAGACATCTGGATTCTTGGTTCATGAATAAAAAATGCTTTCATTAAATTACAAACACTTCAATGATCTTTACATGTCATTGTTTTAAAATAATCTTCATTTCATGGAACAAATGAAATATAATACCTCCCTGTAATGTTTAAATTTTGTAGCCTCTGATAGGACCCCATAGTATAAACCTTTAACTTTAAGCTTGTATGGGGCATGGTAAAATATGATCTGTAAGGTCAGAATTGTCTATTTTCAGATTTCCCTTTGTAGCATAACTTGAGTCACTAATACAAATGTACAAAATTTGGTCATAAAATATACTCAATACTGTATTTTGAAAAATAAAGATTTGAGGTTATTAGTAATTTATCAGGACAGCATGTTGCACTTAATTTCAATTTTTTCATGTTGCACTGTCTATATAGTTTCAAAGTATATAAAAACAAAATATTTAAATCAAATACAACTGTAGTATCCACCAGAAGTTCACATAAAAACAATATAATATTTTGGGTTAGGAATTTGGATTTAGCTTCACATGCCATCTACTACTTTGTTTTACTCCCCAACCAAATTACTATAGCAAGAAGTTCGAAGTATGAAGGAGTTTAACTATTTTTTCCATTTTATACCAAGTATTGATATTTGGGTGGTCTGTTATTTCACTCATCCAGACTGGTAGAGAACACTTACCTGGAAGGTTTTCAAATGGGTTTGCCCATAATTGACTGCAAAATCTCTAGGCTATTTGGCAAAGTTTTCAAAAGTGAGAAATGTCTGATTCATTTTGTATTTGTTCTGTTACAGCAATGGAATGCCACATGTGGGATCCAATCATAAACATTGCGCTTAGTGTCCCTGTTAACATCCAGTCACAAGTCTCTCACCTCATTACCTCAGAGTCCTCTGTTTTCTTATAGACATGTTTAGCAAACAAGAAAAATGCAGGTAATCATGTTTAAATAAGTGGCAAATTTCTAGTTTTTTTTCTTCTAACTTTAGATCTAATTTATCTTCTGAGAAGAGCCATATAAAGCTTTACTCTACGTTGCTTTAGGAACAGTTGTCACTTTCTTTTTCATTCATTCATTCATTCATTCATTCATTGAGGCAGGGACTTGGTTTGCAATTTAGGCTGGCTTTGACCTCACTATTCAGTCCAGGCTGGTCTTGAACTCCTGTAATCCTCCTGCCTCAGCCTCCCAAGTGCTGGAATTACAGGCATGAACCACCATACCCGGCAGCACTGTTTATTAATCCCATCTATTTTCAAAAAAGAAGGAAGAAATATCTTTGAAGCTTTTGAAGATGAACTAGTGCATAGAATTATTTTCTAAGAGTATTCTATTATATGTATGAAACATGAAACTTCTTTATATTAAAAGATTATGTCAGTGAATTTTTAAAATATTGAAATAGAGAATTATGTGTAATGTATACAAGCATAATTTAGGTCAAAAGCAATTAAAAACAATTTTCATTCGGGAGTGAAGCCACAGTACACTGTAGTTCTGAATGGTTTTAAGATTAAATTTTCTCCATTAAAGCTCTATATTATTTAACATTCTGTCAATTTCGATTTGGAAATTCTTCTTGCAAAATGTTATCACTAGCCAACAATCAAAATAAAAAGTTTAAGATCTGCAAACAAAACATGCCATTTGTCATTTTCAATAATCTTTTCTGTTGTAGCTAATAGTACTTTTAACAGAAATTTTAATTTTAACATCACACGCTGAAATGATTCAAGGAGGAATAAAAAGAGCAAAACTAGTATATAATTCATTAACCTACAGAATGGACAATAAAGATGAGATTCTGATCCACACAATTTCTTCTATGTGTTCAGAAGTTGGATTGTCTATCAAAAATTTCTCACACATATTAGAAGAACAAAAAATTCAGAATGTTTCTTATTTGTTGGCTTTAAAAATAGAAATTTAACCATGACAGCAATTTTTAGGGAAAGGGTTCTAAAGAGGAATTAAATCCTTTTTGTAATTACTGGCAATCTATTCAGCAATTTTATTATTAGATTCCATAGAAATTTTTTACAATATTTGAATAACCTAAATAGTTTTCCAATTAATCTCTTCAGTGTCTTTTATGTATTCTTAGTGTTCAGAGGTCTATCAGATAGGATGGTAGAATAGAAAATTAAATTTCAATATTTGGAGGACTAGTTTTATCCTGAGACTCTGCTACCTAGAAGGTCCTGTTTTTTTGTTAGTGTGACTAACAGAGGCAGGCGAAAGATCCTGAGGAAAATTTGTGAACCTGTCTTTCCCTGGATGAACAAAGCGATTGTTCTGTACAGTGTGCACTATTTGATCTTCTCCATCTCCTTATTCCACACAAACCTGCTGAATGCTTAGCCAGGTATTGGCAGTGATAAAAATGATAAATTGAGAGGGGTTGGAAGGGATGGCCTGGCTCTATTTACAATAGCAAGTTAATACTAAATACCAAGGTCAACTTCAGCACTGCCTTTTTCAATCTCAGAATTGTATTATATGCAATTAATTGTAGTTTTTGTTGTTGTTGTTGTTGTTTGTTTTTTAGGACAGGTTTTCACTGTGTAGCTCAGGCTGGCCTCAAACTGGGGGCAGTCCTCCTGCCTCAGCCTTCCAATTGCTGGAATTACAGTTGTGTGTCAAAATACCTGGCTTATGTACTCATTTTTTAACACATCTTTTTTTCTTTTTTTTTTGTACTGGGGATTGAGCTCGGGTCCTTGCACTGGTGAGGCAAGTAGTGGAACCACTGAGCTAAATCCCCGGCCCCAACACATCATTTTAAAAAGGAGGATTTTGACTCTGAGATTCCTGCTATGGAGTGCATGACTGTCACTGAGTCATGCCATTTCCTTTACTGCTAGTGTTGTATACATATGTGCACATGTATATTTTCTTCTGATTCCAATTCCAGTTTATTTCTTGAGGTTCAGAACTCAGTAGCTCATGGCCTGAATAGTCTGTGTGTATTGTCATAGGGTTCCCTCGTATATCTCAATCTCAGCCCATCATAGTCCAATTACTCCTAGTTGTTTTCTCAGTTTTTAAAATCTTATTTGTGTTTTTTTTTCCTCACCCTGAGCTCCAACAATTGAAAGGTAAATAAAAGAAATTGCATAATTTACTTCTCATTCCACTGTATTCTTTTCTTCAGTGACATGATGTTTATCCAGAAAGAAGACTAAACCAAAAATCCAGATGTGTCTGTTATCTTCTCCGTATTTACATCTGCACCTATCAGTCTAATATTCTGTTCTCATTTGGACTACTTGAGACATTTATTCTGCTTCTAGTCTTGCTCTTTAATTAGCCAGAGTGCATGCACTCATCTAAGTCAGCTCTCTTGTTCCTCATTGCTAACAGGGCCATGTGCAAACTCTGTTCCACAGCACATAGTGCTAGCAAAATCTCACCCTGGAGGCTCTGTGTTCATCTACTCTGCAGTCTTTCTAATTCTGTCCAACTCACATTTCTGATCTCGAGGCTTTAACTCTTGCAGCACTCTCTTCCTTTTACCTACTTCCTTGCTCTGCTGATTGTCTTTCAGGATACCTATTATATGTATTTTACTTTAGGATCTTTAAGGGAGGCATGGCTCATTTTGTTCCTTACAACCCTCTATTACTGTACATGTGACATTGTAATAATCATATGATACAAAATAAGATTTAATAAATTCATTATTATTCATATAGCTTACTGTTTGAAGGTTTAGTAGGTGATTTTTCTAAAATTAACTCCTTGATGGGTTATGTATTAAATAAACTTGCTGGATTACAAATGGTTGATACTCAAATGCCAACCCTACCTTACAAACATTAAAATAAATGTAAATTTTAAATATCTGAGATAACATCTACAATTAAAAATACTATAGAAGAGAGCATTTCAGATGTTGGGACTCACTGGAAATTAGAGATTTTTATATATCATTGATATAACTCTAGCTTGCTTTAATTTCCTGAGATGTCATTTGGTATATTGGATTAAGAGACTAAATATCATAATATGTGTCAAGGTGTCATTAGAATTTTACTAAAATGGAAATGTATGTTAACAATCAAGTAATACAATACATATGCATGAATTTTCCAAAGCATAGAATAAAACAGACCCAACATAATTAGAATGACATTTCTAATGACATGAAAATAGTTATGGCATATATTAAGTAACTAATATTCAAAAAAGTTATAATTACAGCTAGGTTATGTATGAAAAATGAAATAAATAAAACAAACTAAAAGATAGCTAAAGATAACAGTCTTCTGACAATAGTGTAATGAATTAATTTTATCACCTCCTTTTATATATCTCCCAAAATTTCTATTATTAGCAATCATTACAATTACAAATAGAACATTATAAAATAAACACTATAAGTCTCTGCTAATTTCTGTGTAGAAACTTATATAACAAACATACATTTCTGTTAGTTTCTAAATTCATAAATTCATTTGTGTACCAAATCTTGATTAATCCTCAATAAATAAGACAGGGTGTATAATCTCTCCATTGTTCTTGGGGAAAACAGGAATAAGAGGAACCATGCAAGTAAATACAAATGTAAATAACATCAGATAGATAAATAATTGATAATTGTAATGCATGCTACGCAGAAAACAAAACAAGTACTAAAAAAGAAATGTGAGAGAAAGTAGCTCCTAGAGAAGAATGATAGTTGATAATTGATAATTAAAATAAGCCAATCATGTGAAAGGCTGGGGAAGGGCATTTCAGGGAGAGAAAAAAATGCTGTTGAAAGACCAAAATGAACGTTAGTTTGGTGAATGCTCCAAAACACAAGACAGACCAGAGTGACTGAAATTTTAATTAGCTTTGAAGAGAAGTATTGAAAGTCAGGATGAGATGCCCACCTATTGGCTTGGTGAGTGCAATAGAAAGCTTTTTGATGGCTGTTTTGCATATCTTAAAAATAATTATAACCCCCCAACGCACACACAGGCACACAACATACACATACAATTTCTCTAATAGTTTTCAATGAATGTAGTTTTATTTCTTGATAACATCACATTTTTTCTAAAAAATACTCAAGCTTATAACAATCACTTCACCAGTTATACATCACATGATTATATAAAAATAAATACAAAGATCAGTGTCTCAAATTTTCTAATCTTGTATGATCTATTTTACTCTTCTACCTACAGAATATTAGCTCTAAGGAAACACAGTTGTTTTGTATTTCCAGTGATATTTCTGTGCTTTTCACACAATGAATTTTCAATACATACCTCTTTAATGTATGAATGCTGCTATGTTTTTCAATAGACCATGGAGACCATGTAATAGAACCACCAGCTTTTCATCAACAGTTTCATATTCTAAATTTCTACTCTTAACTTACTTTGGCCTTCTTGATGTTTCACTCTCCTTGTTTTCCAAGGCCTTGAATCATCCTGGCTATGTTCTAATGTAGCCACTCATCGAACTCCCCTTTTATCTGACATACCATTTGCCCCCTTTGCCTAGGCTATCTCATCTGGCAGTCTTGTAGGTTAGCATTTCCACAAATTTGTCTGTCAAAACTCTCATCCTCCCCTCATTGAAGGCAGATGTATGCATCCACAACTTTATTTCTAGCATAGAAAGATAGCAGCAGAAAGATAGCCAAAGTATTCTTTTGCTCGAGACTGTGCTACATATACATGGAGGCTCTCTGCACTGTTCCTGAACTGTATATCCAAAACCAAATCATTTTTTCTGCCTTGAATTGGCATATCTATGAATAGAATCAGCTCTGCTAGCCACATCACTCAAATTAGAAGGACCAGTTCACCTTTTGTATGCCTTTGTATCTCTTCCTATAAAACATCTCCTGTTGTAGCACCACCTTCTCACCTCACCTTGGTATGTACACGTAGCCTCACATCATGTGCTCATACATCCATTCTCTTACCAAGATAGTGTATTGTCTATCTTAGGGATAACTTTTATGCATCTTCTCTTCTTCAGTCGTACTTTTAACATCCCTTTTGTGTAGCTTAAGCTTAGCAGTTATCTAAAAATTAAGAGATAAGAAGAGAAAGTGAGCATAAAAGTATTGTTGCAGTTGTCACAGCCTGCACAGAAGTACAGAAGTCATGAAGGGTAGCACGTTGAGACGAATGATAGATATATCTCTTTAATCCAACTATTAATGGATTTTGGAAGATATCAAGATCAAAATGTACAAAAATTAATATTAAATTTAGGTTTTATTATAACTAAGTTCAATTTCCATATGAATAATATCATTTTTAAAATTTTGAATAAACTTTTTCTAATGGAAAAATAATCAAAATTTTGTTACATATAAACAAGTAATATATCTATATAAAGAGCAGGGCTGACTTAAGTTGATGTTTGTTAAGAAAAAAAATTATTATGCTATGTAATCAATATACAGGCACCTATTACTGCCATAAATTAAGTTTTCACATTATTTATTAGGTTATAGGGAAATTATCCCAACCTAGGCTCTCCATATTTCCTTTATTTAAACTTTATGCATATTGAATAAAATATATTTACATGTAATATATATACCATAAAATAAGTATTAAACATCTGAGCTGGAAACTCAACCATTTAAATTTAACCAATAAAATGTAGGCTAGTTTTACACAAAGCAGAGGAGAACTCTGTTTCTACAAATATAAAAAAAAGAAAAAGTCTTCATTTCCCTTAGAACTCTATTCTATTAAGTTCGAACTGGCCCACATACTTAATCATTTTTCTCTTGATTGCTCTGTCTCTCATTAACACTCATTGTTCAAAGTAGTTTTCCTAACACTCAAGGTACAAAAATATGTAGAGAATATTTTTAATTAAGCTACAGTAAAAGTATTAATCTATAAAAACCTAAATAGAAATATAACAGGCCATCATATTTTATTAAGTTGATTTCAATTTGATGGTGTAATGCAATTATTCAATTAATGAAGACCTAAGTATTTTTATTGTAATGTGATATGTTTAGTTTCTATCCATTGTTTTCAGAAATAATTTCACTTAAGATACCTCCACTGAACATTTAAAAGCTCAAAGCACACAGGGGCTGCCAAAGCCAAAATACTAATTTTGTCTGTGATCTCTCCTTTTTCCCCCAAATTAAACCTTTGTCTGCTAGAAATGGAGATTATCTGAGCAGAATTAAATGTTTTCTTTTTTTCTCCTCTTTTTTAAAACCAAGAATCTCAAGATATGAATATACTCTTGATATTGGAAATGTAATGGAAAGGGTTGTTTTCTCTCTGAAATCTAAAAATTGCATTTTGATTTTTGCCTTAATTAGAAACAATTCTTAATAAAATTCATTAGAGTTTAAAATATTTCACACTTGTGGTAATAAAAGTTTCATACTAAATTCTTTTGAAATGTAAGTTATTTGAGTAAGAGATTTTAATTTAACATTGTGTATCACATAACTGCTTTCTTTCTCTTTTTATTATCACAATATGTCTTGGTGAAATATTTTAATCAATATATCTACTTATACCACAACTCAACATGATAGGTGTTAGATGTTTCTATTTATTATCAGCATTTTTTACTTTAACAGCTTTAGCTTTTTTTCATTGTTTATTCTATTCCAGGTATAAATCTTTCTAAACACATCAGGAAGATGTATGAAATGATAAGCAGAGGTAAAACACTAAAAATTCCTATTTGGCACCTTTGATGTACAAGCATTTGGCAGTTCTGTTAAATAGAAATGAGCATGGTTTTAAAACTGTACATATAAAATCAGGTACATTTTTGAATTTGATGCAAACCTTCAATCATCTGTAGTTCTTAGAGGATAATAATTGTACTCTTTACTTTCAAACAACATTAAAATACATGATAGCATGTTTTTGACATTTAAAGTGATGGTCGCATCAGCTATTGAATATTTCAAATTAACTGATTGTGTATTACATGTAAAACTTTTGCATAATGAGATTTCCAAGTTTGCTCAAAGGAATGATATCTCTTTTACTATTTCATTATCTTTATTAAAAACTTCCAGAAAACCACAAATAACATAGTGAGTACTGCAACATAAAACTCCATTTGCTACAGAGACATAAATTTCTGTAGTTTGAGGATATTAATATTAAAAAAAACTCCTCATGAAACAGAAGTGAAACTAGCCCTCAATCAAATACTTTCCCCTAGAAGATTATCTGTATTTTTTTCTCTGATTTGAGCAAAAATAGATGTGATAGTAAAGAAAGCAGCAAATAAAACCACAATACATTGCTTACTTTTGTAGAGAAAGTAACAAACTTAGGATGTGAATAGGATAGTCTACAGAAGAGGAAAGAGTGAAGATCATTGTATCTAATAAAAGTAAATAAGGAAAGATTGCCTGAGATGTGGGGTGCTCAAATAAAAAGTACTATTTGAAGAGAAAAATATTTTTTTATTAGTACGTGTTTGCAGTATGTCATGATTACATTCCTTGTGTGGGAGTTTATATACATACATAACACATCTGTATACATTTTTATCCTTTCCTTCCTTCATTATCCTTCCATCTCTTTGTCCCATTCCCTTTTGCAAAAGGTCCATCTCCTTTTTTTCCTATCATCTATCCATTATTTTGCTTTTTATTTATATTTTTGGTTTCTCATATAAGAAAAAACTATGTGATTTTTAAGCTGTGTCTGATTTATTTCATTTAATGTTATAGTCTCAAGGTGCATCCATTTTCCTACAAATGATAAGATACTTTCTAACTATATATTTTATTTTTAATTAATTAGCAGGGATCCAGGCAGTTAATTGACAATGGTTAGAGTGCATCTAAAAAGCATTTGCATAGTGCAGTGGAACTGCCTTAAGACTTCTCCAATTTTACAATATTTTGTTGTACCAATTTTAATATACTGATTTTTAAATTTTTATTTCATTATCTTTTTAAGTATCCTCCCTCTTTTCTCAACTAAGTAGCTTGAAGAGGTTGGTATCCTAGGTATAACTAGTATAAATTCTTAGCTAATAGCTTTAATGTAAAAGATCTTGTTAATTACACTAAGGATAAGTGATCTCATAAAAATAATATAAACATAGCCATGTGCATTGCTTAAATTGATAAAATACTATTATTTATAGATTGAAAATTTATGCTAAATATAAAAGTTTCTGTTATATATAAAAGTTGTACAATTGTTAATATTATATATTATGGTGTTTGGCTATTTTAAATGCTAAAGAGCTCCAAATGAATTTACATCTTAGTAGTGCTCATCTCCATACTTCTCTGTTTTTGTGACTTTTATTTTAATTTTTTAAATTGCTTTATGTCTAAATTGAAGGACCTAATTTAGTAAATAAAATGATATAATTATGAAATAACAGGTATTTGCATGAAATCTACAAAAAATGAGAATTTAATATGAGCAACATAGAATTACTCAACTTTATAGCAAAAGTTTTATTTTTTAGTGCAGTCAGATCTTGTTAGATGACTTCAAAGCAGAAATTGTTAAAAAGCATTAAGTAAAAAGAGAACTATAAAGCTATAAAACACTTTACATAGAATAACAATTTACTTCTCTAATGGAGCTTAAAAGTGTTCTATATATGTATTCTTCAAATAAATATATTTAGAAGAAAAGTGGCAAAATCTTGACCATTCAAGAAAGATTTTTTTATATGCCTATGGGGTGAGCACACATTTTTCTTTCTACACTCCTTCTTTCTTTCCTTCTTTTTTTTCATTCATCTTTAAAATGCATTGAGTGCTTCTGTGTTTGAGAAAATAAGCTTTGGTTAATTATGTAATTAACTATATGAACATTTACTGTGCTGCTGATTTTGCCTTTTGTGGTTACCATAAACTTAACATTTGGGAATTTTGAAAAATACATTTTCTACAAATAGGAAAATTCATCTTAAATATCATCTTAACTGCTTCTATTCACACAAAAACATTGCCATTTCCCCCCTATATCCTGTTTTCATACTGCTACACCACAGGATAATAACTTTAAAGCAGTTATTCAGGAGCTTATGGAAATTTGGTAAACCAAAATCCTAGTTTTGTTGATCCATAATCTAAAAAGCTGCTTTTCTCTTTTTTTCATTTTGAAGTCAATGAAAGATGGGATCTTACAGACAGCTGATTAGAGTGAATTGTAGAATGATTCAATAAGATGCCAAAATTTAAGGATCAATCAGAGAGAGAGAGAGAGACAGAGACAGAAAAATAGCAGACAGCATAGTAAGAAATATATATATAGAATTATCAATGCATCAATGTTGGATGATTGGAAACTTGGAAGATCTAGAAGGTTCTTATTCTAAGGAATTTTTCTTTCATTGTAAATGGAATAATAACTTACATAAAACACAATTCACATGGGATATTTTCTTGTTTCCTCAAATTCAGCATACTTAATCAAATTATGCAATCATAAATGTACTTAATGGTGTATCTCTGTGTTTTAGAACTTAAAATTTTAAAGACAATTCAACATCTTTGTAGAATTATAGATCACTAGATCTAATTTTTTTGTTTAACCATTTTCATTTTAAAGACTTTACAAAATTATCCTTCATTCAATCTTTCCCCCAACAGCACTATTTTGAACCTAAATCTAGAATTAATTCCTGCTTCACCACCTTTAGGATAGGTGAAATTTGACATCTATTAGGTAATTTACCATCATTCAAGGAAACAACATAAACAGTGAGACTGCTTTATTACTTGTCTTTGAAAGTTATTTTTCTTAAAGCAAAGTCTGCCATAAGGAAAATAATTTGTCCAGAAGAGAGATATTGAAATAATGCAGTATCTCAGATCTATATCAACTAATATTGTTCAGTCCAAAGGAGAATTTAGAGAGAAGGATAAATTATCAACCTTATACAAGTAACAGAACTATGGAAGCAGAATTGTAGTTCGCCTCTGGAATTTAGAGTGAATAATCAGGAGCAAGGCAAATAAATTAAAGGGAGATATTGTAACCCAAGGGGGACTGTGGAGAGAGAGGTAGAAGGGAATAGTAGACATGTGTAATGGGTAACTGGCTTGAGGAAGAATAGATGCAAGAACTTTATATAAAGGCTATATTACAGTTCAAATGTGAAAACTTGACTTTTTTTTGGTAATGAGAGTAGTGGACATGGCAATTGTACCTATTTTGAAAGTCTGTTCTAAAGCAAAAAGAATTAATGTTTTTGAATGTAAACAGTTTGTGCATGGAATACTGGTAGCTGACAAGGGGTTATTAGAGAGGAAGGAAGTTGGAGACAGAGACCAGGGGGATCCTTTTAGATGCTGCAACTTTATGATTTGAGAAGTTTATTATATGCATAAGTGATGTCCAAACAAATGGGCATCTGTATCCAACTGAAATACATTCAAGGCTTGAGATAGAATATAAAAGGATCATCTGTATATAAAGAATATTTAAAATTATGCAACTAGATAGGTGCATTTCAAGAGAATGTGCGATTAGAGAAGGGAGTGAATTCTAGAATGATTCAATAAGATGCGAAAATTTACAGATCCATCAAAGCAAATGAGAGAGAGAAAGAGAGGCTGAAAGAGAGAAAAATAGCAGACAGTATAGTAGTAACAAATATATATAGAACTATCAGTGTTAGATGATTGGAATCTTGGAAGATCTAGAAGATTCTTATTCTAAGGAATTTTTCTTTCATTGTAAATGGAATAATAATGTACATAAAACAGCAAAATTTATAGAACACTCGATATTCCCTAAGATCTGAAAGTAGTTATATTATCTTTTGCTACTTATAATTATTGTGATGATGCTAATGATCATAATTAAATTTCTTATTTTATTTTTAAACCAAAATCTTGCTGATTCAGAGAATCTAGTAATAGTTGTGATAACATCTTAGTTGATTCTCCTTGATATTTCAAATGATTTAAAGGTAATAGAAGAAACATGATTGATAGCCTCATAACTCAAAGATTTAATTGTAAAATGAGATATTTTGTTTTATACTTAGGGTTTCAGTAAATCTACATTTTAGTTATAGCAATGTTTGTACATTTTTAGGAACAGATCTTGGTTTGTAACTAAGGATTTCTATGCCACTATTTTTATATTGTTGATAGCATCCAGCAGATGATTCACTTAGATTCCTTGGTTATAGGAAAAAAAAGGGTGGGTAAACAAAAATTAGGAAAATGTGGGGAGCTTACTTAATACACATATGCTTGTATCTGTCTAGTGTGGACAATATAATCCTCCCATCATTCCAAACATAGATATTTGTAATATGTTTGCCACATTTAGAAAAAACTGAAATATACAGAAAGTAGTAGGAATGTGGTATAGGTTGGGTTTGCAAATTATTAGACTAGAAGGATAAAAGCAAGAAAGTTTATGGGGAATGAGGTAGTATGTGAGCAGAACAAAAAAAATCTTATGACAGTGAAAAATAACTAATGTTTATTTTTCCACTTTCCTATTGTTTCTGGATATAAGTTCATTTTAGTTCATACAGTTCTCACGGAATAGTAGAAAGCTGGATAGTTTAATTTTACCTTCCTCTGGACTAATAAACCCAAATCCCCATACTTGGTTTTGTCCCTTGGATAGTCTCTCTCTCTTTTTATCAATTGCAATAACAAATACTAGTTTCCTCCTACTTAGTATGTATTCTAGGTCTCCATAAAAGTTAGGTAAAACAAATAATAAGGAAATGCTTTAGTAAAGGGTCTTAGCTTGCATTCCTTCAGAGCAAGAAAATTTTAATAATACATATATCAGTAAAAACAAACTCCAGAAATTTTGTGAATTACATTATAAGTTTTGTAATATGTTATTGCTATCAACAGATAAGTTTCTCCATTATATTTATTAAGAAAGTATTCCAATACAACACATGTTAAGTCTAAAATATCTATTTAAGCTGATTGGAGTTTCTGGTCCATTATCCAGTTCACAAAGTAGATACATAGATTTTACATATTCTGTGAGTTTTTTCTATCCATCTATATGATGATAAATCCTCTTTCTTACAATCTTGATTCATTTATTAAAATTAAAATTAAATGTCAATATCCTCCAGGCCACTGTCTGCTACTGTGGATGGCATGTAGTTGTAAGTATTTAGAGCATCTTATTTATCTCATTATCACCCCCAATTAGACCTTGAGTTTCCTTTTAGCAACTAAAAAACATAACAAACTCCTCAATCAACAGCTGTGACTGTCCTGTCCACAAATGACGGCGATGATGTTAGCGGGAGGCTGAAATTCTGTGCACCAAAGATCTAGTGCTTGCTCTTCAGCTATCAGCTGTTTGACTCTGAGCAAGATCTCTGAATTTTCTATTTCAATCCACTTTGCATAAAAGAAATGCAACGATGCATTGCTTAGCTAAAAAACATAAAGTGAAGTGTATGTTGAAAATCTCAAAAAAGTACAAATATGTTTATTCATTTTTTAATGATGATAGACTAAGGAAGATACCCATTGTTTTGATTTCCATCTATACCATATCAACAGTTCAGACCCATGAAGTGTGTTCGTTTTTATGTGATCTTAATGAATAGACATTTGTATAAAATCTTAATTTAGCATCATCCTGCTCTAATCAACTGAGATAATTAATATTGTTGATAGCAGCCAACAGATGATTCACTGCAATTAATATCAAAGTACATTGATTTATATGTTGTAAAATATTTATGTTATATTTAATCAGTATTTGATACTTGGGGGAAATTAAGAAATTCATAGAAATACAAAGGCAGTTATATTGGAATTTTATATTAAGTGGGATAAACAATACTGATAATCAATTTTCTACTTGTAGAATTTTATATTGATAAGTCAAGGTAATTTTAACTATTAGTACATATATTTGCCTTTGTCATATATTTTATTTAAATTATACTGAATATATATGCATAATCTTTAAAATTTTTATCTGTTAATAGCTTACAATAAACAATAATATATAACAATAATATATAACAATAATATATAACATATTGATTGCTAAGGAAGAGGGTATACAGGTTATGAACACAATGATAATATTTAAAAATTCAGAATATAGGTTACTAAACACAATGTTAAATCAACACCCATTGCTTTGCAATGAATATTTTAAAGGGAAAACCAAAATAAAAACACTTTAATCCTTCCAGCTCTTGGTGTAAATGAAATACTCAGATTTATTTACAATAAGAGAATATTAAGGAAAAAGGATAAATTTTTTTGTCTTAAAAGATGTGTTAAAAGCCAGATAAAGATGCTCATACCTATGTTCCTAGTTACTCAGAAAGCTGAGGTAGGAGGACCTCAAGTTTGAGGCCAGCCTGAATGACTTAACATGACCTTGTGTCAAAATAAAAAGAAAAGATAAACAACGTCAAAACATGTGAAGGACTACAATAAGGATAAAATAAAATGAAAATATTTTATTACATGTGACATGTTATTTAAATACAAATATTTGATACTTTAAAGGATATGTTGCTTGCTCTCTGACTGTCAAACTGTTTTATTAATGTATCTTTCACTAGCTAAAAAAAAGCAGACCTAAAGTAAAATCACAGCTCAAAATATCTTTTTATCTCATGTAAATGATAAAGTGATGTGAAAGTAGTTGGCTATTAAATAGTAAAGGGGAGATATTTTAAAAAACAAAGAAAGTTGATATAATCTTTTAAAATATATTTATAATTCTGGTATGTTAATTATAATGCAGTCATCTGTATATAAATTGATATCAAGAAAAAGTAATCATAAAATCAAAGTTTTAATTGTAATCGAAATGCAAAAATCCATATTTTTGTTATTAATTTGTGTTTGAATGCTATGCTAGATGTACTTGATTTTCTAAAAGAACCAAGCTTTCCAGAACAATAGAACAATGCTATGATTTTGTACCAATATACAGACCACATCGAGGAAGAGAAATTGTGCACATAGAGAGCAGCTCACAATAGGATAAAATATCTGGGGTTCATTTCCTTAGCAGGATGACAACCTTTTCTTGCTGATCTACTGAATGTGATTATTAAGAGGATATTATGATATTAGTCTTTCTCTGACAATTCCTAAAATAGGAAGGTTTGTATACTATCATTTATAATTTCAATTGTATAGATTAAATGCTATAAAAGCCTTCTGTGTCATTCAATGATAGAAAACTTTGGTTTTCCTTCTTAAATAAAATTATGAGCCATTACATTTTGTATAGAGTGAAATCTCAGTGACAAATTGTACACATTTACATGTTAATGGTTAGGGGAAATTATTTCATAGAGTGATTTGTGCAAGATATCACAGAATGGGATACCTTTCCAACCATTCATATCACTAAAACAAAAGTACATATTTCATAGTATTAAACATCATATTTTACATTTCTTGTTGGATACTATGAAAGATATTTGTATACTTCATTATAAAAATATTTGATTTTTTAATCTTCCCTAGAAGTCTTATAAATCATTTCATATTTGATCATTTTCTCTTATAAAATGTTTCTTTGGTGTGACAAACTGAAAGTGTAAATGAGGATCAAAATGTATAACAGATAATGTGAAACAGCAAGAAAAGGTCTGAAGGGGAAAAGGAAGTGGGAGGAGTAGGGAAAAGAAAGAAGGGAAAGGAAAAATATGAGAAAAGGAAAAAACAGAAACAAAGTCTTTGTAAATAGGGAAGGGTGAAGGAGTTGAAGGGAGGTCAGGGGAATAGGGAAAAATTAAGAACCAAGATATATCATGTAAAGGTACAAATTCCCAATGATGAATGTCATCATATTGTATACCTAAAATGTACCAATAAACTTAATGAATAAAACAAATAAAATACATCCTAAAAATTAACTCATAATAAATGTGCTATTATTGAAATACCTAACTTTATTATGAACTTTAACTTTTAATAGTTACAAATTTTTTTATTTTGTTTTTCTTATATCATTTTACTATTTTCTCCCTCATTTTATTATACCTATATACAGTCACAAAAATATCTTCTGTGTAACTTTGCTTATTTCTACAATTCAATCTCCTCTTTCTCGATGTGAACATAACCAAAAATTAATAAAATTCATATACTGGTATGACTATATGCCCAGATTTAATATGATGTGGTATTTTAGTATCCCCACTTTTTTTCTTCCTAGCCCTCTATCCTTAAATAAAGAGAAAAAAGTAACAGTATAGGAAAGTTTTAGAACTAGAAAGTTACACTTGACTTTCAGTTTTGGGCTAAAAATGAAAATTGTAGCACAACTCTGACCAATTAAGTTGTTAATAACTATTAGACATTTTGTCAAGATTTATGCAGCGATCTTAATGTCTCAGTTATGAAGAAATAAGGATAAATATTTCAGCTACTTTTGAGGATACTGAGTTGCCAAGCTAAAAATCGTAGTCTCTGAAAAAATATTTGAGTATAGTATACCTTTGTAATAGTAGTATACTTGTCAAAATAAACTATAAACATATTCAAAGTGTTAGAAGCAAGAAGATGCTTTTAAAAGCAAAAATGAAGAGGATATTAAATATATTTAAAGAAAATAAAGTTCAAATTTGAATAGGTAGCTGGCTAGACAAATGTTCTTGCAGAAGTTTTTGTTTGCATTGTATAAGTTTGCAGTTCTTTTGTGCAACATTTTTCTGGCAGTCCTTTGTGACAGTACTACTAAGCAGTTGTGTATAATAATTCTTCCTTCACAACCTCTGGCTGTACTTGTGTCTTTGTTAGCTTTTACTTAAGCACCTCCATTTTGATGCTGACAACTTTACAAAGTTCAGTGACTCAATTATAGAAAGCTCACACATTGATGCATGTGGAGTTAAAATTCTTGTGTTTGTCTCAACTACAGAACATCATTATATTCACTTGGGCAGGGTGGAGAACAGAAAGTACTGGGCTTCTGAAAAAATTTGAAAAAGAGTAGTAATGTTAAAAAGGGAAGATAAAAACTGATTAAAAGAATATTTGTGATTCCAAATTTTATTAGGGAATATTAGAAGAAATATTACTAAAAGAAAAGAATCCCCATCAAACTTACCACATTAGAGCTGACTGCATTATTTTGTAAATAATAGAAGTTTATTAATTGAATTCTTATAGAATACTAGACATATACAATCAAATTATGAAGGTTCACACATTTCAAAATTGCTATTGACTATAACCAAGAGAATAATTTAGTTTAAAGAAGACAAAATCAACATAGTTGATATTAAGAGTTTAAGGAGGTATAACAATATCAAATTTGATTATAATTACAAATGTTCTTATTATTTTAAAATACTAAGCAGGCCATACTTATAATAAGCCTTTCCTGAGCTTTTGGATATTTCTACAACTGACCACATCTTTCGGTCTCTTTTTTCTTTTTAAGTAAATGTTTGATGACAATAAATACATGAAAAAAGAGGCTGAAGGATAAGTATGTGGCTCATTGCTAGAAAACTTGTCCAGCAATTCTGATGGCCCTAAGTTCCATCCTCATAATCATTTCAAAAGAAGAAAAAACTTTATGAATACACAAAAAAAATTTAAAGAGCAGAAACATTGCATATTTACCAATGTCTATAAAAGAAATCAATATAATGATTTACTGGGAGGGGAATAATTGCATAGAAATAGTCATCTTTTAAATATAAACTTCTAGAATAGTTTCCTTATAAGTAATTATTTTTTTATGCTTGATATTTTAGAAGTTCTATTCTAGGAATTATAAGAACTATATGTTAAATATTTAAAATTGCAAATGACTTTGATTTTTGTATCATTTATTTGTAACTGGTTGGTGTTACTTTCCAGTTAGTTTTACAGCTCATTTGAGAGATACGTTGACATTGTCTTGTATGTTAGTCTAGTAGAATGCTTTCACAAACTTTTTATAGTGGACATATGTATTTGAAGATTCTTACAGAAGTAAATTATATCACAAAATCTGACAATTGTATTTTTCCTCAGTAAAGAATAGTAATTCAAATTTAGCTATGTATTACCAGATATTACAAATTAATTGTGGCTCATTTGGATTTGACATAAAATCTTGTTTCAAAAATTTCTCTTTTAGATTCTTGAAGATATTTTATTATATCTTTATTTTGAAGTAATCACATATGAGAAAACATATCAGAAAGTAATAAATTTTTATATGTGATTAACTTAAAATGTGAAAATGATAAGTTATAATAACAATTTTTCTATAAAATAGATTCACAATCAGTATTTTTTATGTCTAAGGAAAGTGCTGTTCCTTAAATTAAAAATTATAGGGAAATTTCAAAATGGGCAATTAGAGAAGGAAGTGCTTACTATATGTTGGAGATACTTGGAAGAGTGACAAAAAAACCAAAAAACACCCAACCAACAAACAGGTATTATGAAACAGATACAGCAATCATATGCAGAAACTGAAAATGAAAGACCAATTCTCTAGATCAAGCTAAATATGTAGGTTGTTGAAAAAAGGAAAGTTCAGCCCCCCACTCCCATCCTGGAACACACCATCTTGGAGCAGTTCTAACAGCCTGAGGGAAGGAACCACCACTACTGAAGGCCAGACTCCTGGCAGAGGTTCCCTATCTGTACTCCTCTCCCTTGGAAGAGGGGGTAAACTGTGGTTGGGGGCCCAGGGAAGCCAATGATGTCAACCAGAGAAAAGGAGAGATGCAACACAGAAATGGGGATTCCCTTCCCCCTTTCATTCTCCAGAACACCAAAGAACACTGTTTCCCCAAGGCATCCTACCCACCACCCTCTGCCCAGGATCCACAGAGGAAGCCATCCACCTTAGGCAGAGAGAGAAGCTGAACAACACAAACTGGTGGTGCTGATCCCACTGGCGGAGACCCACGGATCACATCACTGGAGACACAGGGGAGGGAAAGAGATTGAACAGAGTTGGCTCAGAGTGGGTACATTCCTGCTGTTTCAACAAATGCAAGAATGTAAGAAATCCTGCTCACTGCCCACTGTTGTACTAGGGCAAAAAGACCTCCTGCTGATCCTGGGTACTGTGCCAAAGAAATAGATTCTAGCAAGGTGCCAAACAGAGATGAAAAATTCTATTGAATACATGAATGAAAGAAGTGACAAATGTGAGGGGAGAGTTTCATATCTTGAGGACAGAAAGGAAGCACAAGATGATATACTTAGAGATACTTTAAAAATGGCAAGGTATCAAGAAAAATACATCACCCAACAGCTACAAGCTGATTCTAAGAAAACTGACATAAGGCAAGTTTGTGGAAAGAACTCAACATACATGTCAATGAGGCTTACAGAACACCAAATAATTAAGATGAAAAAGGAACTCCTCACAACACATCACACTCAAAATCCTAGAAGTCCAGCACAAGTACAGAATTAAAAAAAAAATCTAAAGAAAAAAGTCACTTAAAAAGATAAATCCCTTAGGATTACAGCAAAAATCTTCAAAACAATATTCAAAGGGCACAAGGACTTAGATTAAAGTGTTTCAAGCCCTAAAAGAAAATAACTTTCAACCCAGATTTATGTATCCAATAAAACTATAAAATTCATGGATATATTAGGACATTCCATGACAGCATCTTAAGAAATTCATGAAAACCATAGCAGCACTACAAAAGATACTCAGGACTATCATGGACAGAGAGAGTGAAATGAAGCCAAAAAGTGTGTTGAAATGAATACAATAAACATGGTGAGTAGTTAAACAAGAAGGAAAATATAAAGAAATCAAGAATAAAAAAATTAAAAAATGACAGGAATAAGTCAGTACCTTACTGTAATACCTCTCAATATAAATAGCCTCAAGCGCAATTAAGAGACAACTTGACAGTGTAAGTCAAAAACCAAAACCCAATGGTTTGCTACATAAAAGAGATTTATTAATACAAAAAGAAATTCATAGATAAAAAATCAAAGGTTGCAAAACAATATTCCATGAACTAGGACCACGAAAGTAAGCAGAGGTAGGTATAATATTTTCAGACAAAGTGGACTTCAAGGTACAAGTGATCCCAAGAGCCAAATAAGATCATTATGTATGAGCTGTAGGAAAAATTCAGCAGGAAATGATAGCAGTTGTAAATATATATGCATCAAACATCAGGGCACCCAAGTTAGTAAAAGAAATACTACTGGACATAAAAGATGAAATACACACCAACATGGTCGAAGTCGGGGTACTCAATACATCCTTTTCATAAATAGAACAACTTGACAAAAAAATTAACAATGAAATATCATAGTTGAAACATAGCTTCAAACAAATGGACTTAATAGACATCTATAGAGTGCTGTAGACTGAAACAGAATATACATTTTTCTCAGCAGCACTCAGAACTCTTTGCAAAATAAACCACACACTAGTCCATTAAACCTGTTTAAGTTAGTATAAATAAATCAAAATCATCTATGTAGGCTATCAGATCATTGCACACTGAATATAGAAATCAAATACAGAGGAAATGACAGAAATTTTAAAAATACTTTTACTTTATATAGACCACTCAATGGTTCACAGGAGTAATTAAGAAAAAATTAAACAATTCCTAAAAGTAAAATGATAATGGCAGTAGAACATACCAGGGCTTATGAGACAACATGAAAGCAATCCTAAGGGGGGACGTTTATTGCTGTGAATGCACACATTGAAAAAACAGAGCATGCTCAAATAAATAACCTAATGATGCACCTCAAACAAGTATAGACCAAACTTGAACCTAGTACCAGGAAGGAAATCATAAATATTAGAACAGAAATTGTTGAAATTGAGACTAAAATAATACACAGAATCAATAAAGCAAAGAGGTGGTTCTTTGAAAGAACAAATTCAATTAAATCCTTAGCCCAACGTACCTAAAGAAGAAAAGATCTGAATTCGGATATTACTGTAGATCCAGGAGCCTTTTGGTGGAGTTTCTGGTATCTTCTATGTAAAGGGCCATGTCATCAGCAAATAATGATAATTTAGCTTTCTTCTCTATCCTTATTCCTTTTATTTATTTCTCTTTTGTTATTGCTTTAGCTAATGTTTCTAGAACTATATTAAACCAAAGTGATGATAAAGGATATCCTTGTCTTGTTCTGATTTTAGAGAGAAAGCTTTCAACTTCTCTCCATTCAGTATGCTGGCTTGTCACAGATGGCTTTTATCAGGTTGAGATAGCATTTTATCATGAATAAATGTTGAATTTTGTCAAATGCTTTTCTGTGTCTTCTGAGATGATCGTGTGATTTTGTTCCTTGAATTTGTTCATATGATATGTTAAGTATATTGATTTGCATATGTTGAACCATCCTTGCATCCCTGGAATGAATCTTATTTGATCATGATGTATAATCTTTTTGATGATTTGCTGCATTCTGTTTTCCAAAATCTTATTTAGGATTTTTGCATCCGTATTCATTAAGGAGTTTGGCCTCTAGTTCTCTTTTTCAGTTGGGTTCTTTTCTGGTTTTGGAATCAAGGAAATGCTTGCTTCCAGAATGATCTGGGGAGTACTGCTTCCCTTTCGATTTCACTAATATTCAAATTTGACAGTGTAGCAGGATACAAAGTCAACACTCAAAAATCAATAGCATTCCTGTACACCAATAACAAATTCACTGAGAGGGAAATTAGGGAAGCAGTACCTTTCACAGTACAAGAAAAAATGAAATATTCAGGAATTAACCTAGCCAAGGAACTTGAAGACCTCTACAGTGGAAATTGTAGTACTCTGAAAAAGGAGATTGAAAAGGATAGAAGAAAATGCAAATATATCCCCTGCTCCTGGATAGAACCAATGTAGTCAAAATGATCATACTTCTAAAACCATTATATAGATTTAATGCAATCCCAATCAAAATAACAATATCATGCCTATATCAATCCTAAAATTCATATGGCACCAGATGAGGCCTAGAATTGCAAAAGCAATTCTGGGGGGACAAAGGCACGGGAGGGGGCATCACAATCCCAAACTTCAAGTTATACTATACAGTGACAGTGATAAAATTAGCATGATATTGGAAAAAATTAAAAGACACATAGATCAGTGAAACAAAATAGAAGATAAAAGAAATACTCCAGGCACACTCAGTTATGCTATTTTTGTCAAAGGGGCCAAAAGCCTTCACTGGCAGAAAGATAGGTTCTTTAACAGATGGTGCTGGGAAAACTTGGTATTCACATGCCAAAGGTTGACCCTAGACCCCTATCTCTCACCATGCACTAAACTAAAATCAAAATGGGTCAAAAGATAAAGGATCTAAACATTAGAACAGAAACAATCTGCTGGAAGACAAAATAGTTAAAACTTTTAAAGACAAAGTTATAGGCAAAAATCTTTCTGAAAAAAAAATCTCAGTTGCACAAGAAATAATACCAAGAATCAACAACAGGGATCACATTAAATTAAAATGCTTCTGCACCCTATCAGATCGAAGAGACAACATAAAGAATTGAAAAAAAAATTGCCAGCTACTCCTCAGACAAAGGACTAATATCTAGAATACATAAAGAACTCAAAAAATCAGACCCCCCAAATATTAAGACCCAGTTAAAATGGGCATCTGAAATGAATAGCACTTCTTAGATGAAGAAATACAAACGGCCAATAAATACTTGAAAAAATGTTCACCATTGCTGATCATTTGAGAACTACAAATTAAAATAACACTGAAATTCCATCTCACTCCAGAAACAATGGTTACCATCAAGAAATCAACCAAAAACAAAATCTTGTATGGCTTTGGGGAGAAAGGAACTCTTCTCCATTTCTGGTGGGACTGTAAACTAATACAACCACTATAGAAATTAGTGTGGAGATCCCTCAAAAAACTAAAAGTAGAAATTTTATTTGACCCAGCTATTCTCCTTACTTTACTTATTCTAGGTATTTTCCCAAATGAGTTAAAGATATCATACCAAAGTGATCTATGCCTATCCATGTTTATAACAGCACAATTCATAATAGCTAAATATTGAAAATAGCCTATATGTCCATGAACAGATGAATGGATTTTTAAAATGTGGTATTTATAGACAATGTAATATTACTCTGCTATAAAAATGATAACCTTCAGTCATTTGCAGGAAAATGGATGCACTTTGAGACCATAACATTAAGTGAAGTAATTCAAATACACAAGCTTGAATATCCCATGGTCTTTCTTATTTCAAAAACTCAAATATATCAAAATAAAAGACAGTACTAGAAAAAAGAGAAAAAGATATTTCAATCCAGTGCCATCAATACTTTCAAAAAGGAGATCAAAGAGGACATCAGAAAATGGAAAGCTATCCCCTGATCTTGAATGGACAGAAAAAAATTGTTAAAATGGCCATATTTCCAAAATTGATACACAGATTTAGTGCAATATCAATCAAAACACCAACAGCATTTCTCAAAGAAGTTGAAAATAATATACTAAGTAAATATGAAAGCTAAAGAGACCTAGAATAGTTAAACCAATACTAGGTTACAAAAATAGAGCAGGAGGCATCACAATCCTGAATTTCAAGTTATACTACAAGTGTACAGTGAATTAAAACAGTATTATACTGCCACCAAACAGACATGTATATCAATGAAACAAAATAGAAGATGAAGAACCAATCCCAGGTACATTACTTTAACTGATCTTTGACAAAGGGGTGAAAACCATATCCTGAAGTAAAGATAGCCTCTTTTACAAGTAATGATGGGAAAACTTGTTACATACATGCAGAAGAATATTGTGTCCAATATCTACAGCCAAGAACCAAAATAAGATAAAAACTCCCCAAAGACACAGATGCTAAAACAGAAACATTTAATCGACTAGAAGGTAAAATAGGCAAGATTTTAAAGACAGTCAAAAGTAAGAACTTTCTAAACACAACCCTAGTTGTATAAGAAATGGCATCAAGAATCAATAAATTGTATTATATCAAATTAGAAATCTGCACAGCAAAAGCAACAATCAATAGAGTGAAGAGACATTGTAGGGAAGAAGAAAATAATTGTAATCCACTACTGTGACAGATGACTAATATTCAGAGTTTACAAAAACTCAAAAATCCCAGACCTTCCAAAATAAAAGATTTGATCAATAAATAGCAACTTGTATAAACAAGTACTTCTCAGTAAAAGTAATTATGGTCAATAAAAACATGAAACAATGCTCAACATCTCTGGCCTTCAGAGAAGTACAAATTTAAACAGCATTGCAATTTCATCTTACTCCTGAAAGAATGACTATCATTATAAATAAATAAATAAATAAATACTGATGAGGCTGTGGAGAAAAGGGCTCCCTTCTACATTTTTGGTGGGAATGTAAATTGGTACAACTGCTATGGAAATCAGTATGGAGATTCTTCAAAAACTAAAGCTAGAAATTGCCTTCAACCCAGATATTCCACTTCTTGGTATCTTCCTCAAAAAATTAAACACATCATATTACAGCAGTACCTGGTTAACCATGTTTATAGCAGTACAATTCATAATAGCTAAAGCTTGAAAGCAACCTATGTATCTATCAACAGATGAATGGATCAAGAAAGTGTATATACACATGGCATTATGTTCTTTCTTTATAGAGAAACAATAATGATAAAAATTGGGGGAATATTGATGTTGGGAAAATAGAGTTGAGCTCTATTATTCAGTTGATATTATCTTTGTAAATATATATATTTCATGTTTCTATTTTACTGAAAAAGATAAGTCTACACTCATCAGTTTCTTTTTATAATATTCATAATTAATCAATTCTATTTATATCATAACAACTGAAGAAAATGTATTTAAAATGACATTTATCTTGAAAATTCTGTGTTTGTAACCTTTTTTCTATTCATCAGATTTTCAATACAGTGAGTATTGTACCTCATTCGGGCCTGAGTTTCACGCTGTCTCTGCTTTGGTCCCTCCATTTTAAATTTTTTTACACCTCCTGCTTTACCTTCAATATTATCACTTTTAATCTTTGCTCAATTTTCTTTGTTGGTCAACTCACTCTTTAACTATTTTTTAATGTGTCATAGGTTATTTTAGGGATATTAGGAGGCAACAGAGCTATATATTTTGCTGTTTGAGTGTGAATGAAATAACAGATGTACAGTGATGAAACTCTGACAGGATTTGAAAAAATTGATATACTTCATCATTGATCATGATGTCTGTCTTTTATTTACATTTTGATTTGTGTATGGGAGTGGTAGTAGCAAAACAAAGTTTGCACTTTATATAATTCCTTACAGGTGATATGCTACAGTAACTGAAATTTTAATTGTATTATTGCTAGTCTGATATTATCTAACTATTAAAAAAAACTCTAGTATGTGAAACTTGTTCACTTTGAATGAAGGCAGTGTGAAGCCTGCCTGTCCTGTAAACATAATATTAAAAAAATAATGTTCAGGAATAGAGAAATATATCAGTTGCAAAGAGAAGATGCTGATTCATATGTACAGAAATGAAAATTAAGCTTACAAATAAAGTAACATTTAAATCACTGGAATAAACATGGGCTAGTCATCAAATAATATTGGAAAATTGGCTATTTGGCTAAAAAAAAGAGTATGAGGGAGAATGAATACAGTATATGGTGCTAGAAAGCAATTTACACAAACATCAATTTTAAAATTTTGACTGCTCAGTTCAGCAACACATATACTAAAATTCTTAAATTTTGAGGAAAAAGCTACAATTTCCACATTATAGATAAATGTTTTATCATCATAGCAATAAAATGCTCTTAATAATTAAAAAACAAAAAAGCATGATTCTTCATCATTAAAGAATGTTAGATTTGACTGTATAACAATGAAATCTTTATCATGACATTTGCTTATTGTGACAGACAAAAAACAAACTTGGGTTTAAAAAAAGAAATTTAACTGTCTAAAATGGCAAGTTAGAAAAAGTTTTTACTATATTATGAATGTGCAAAAAACATAAAATAAGAAATTTAGATAAAATATAGATGGCTAATTGATCTTTGAACAGATTTTAACTCCATAAATGTATCAGAAAATACAAATTAAAAGTTACACACTTTTAAACTTCAGCTAAGCAAAAATAAAGATTAAAAGTAATTCACTTAAGGAGTATGTGCAAATACTACCATTCCATGCTCTGCTATGAAGAGTATGAAGTTATAAAGCCTTTCTGGAACATTCTATATCAGTATAAAAATTTTACCTATTATTTATTTTTCTACACATTAAACTATACATGTGCCCTAAGATAAAATATAGCAGACTATAGATATTACTATTAACATTTCATCCCTGAGTAGATTTTTAAGATTTACCAATCTTCACTTTCTACTATGCCCTTTCCTATCCTGACCTTTCTGGAGGTAGTATTTACCTTGTCAATGTTGGTCTTTTCAGTCAAACATCTTACATGTATATGTGTGTGTATATATATATATATATAAATTTATTCAAGATAACCATCAAAAATGAGTGACATTACAATGCTCACAAAAATTGTTTATTCTAAAAGAATTATAATATAAATATATGTAATATAATCCACAAATTTTATTAGTTTGTTATGCATAATACATAATTACATTCATCTTGGAGAATATATATATGATATATATATGTTTAATCACTTTTACTTTCCTTCTGCCTCCCACCCCTCCCATCTGCACCTTTCTCAGATCCCCTTGTTAAATCTCAGATGGAAACTGCTATGTTTGAAGAAAGTGTTTAGAGGAGCTGAGTGCAGAGTAGCACGAAGGGTGGAATCAGATCACTATTGGCAGTAATTAACAGCAGTGATGTACAAATATTACTGCATTTCTCTCTATGTATTTTCATTTGTAAAACAAAAATAATAATACCTGACATTCATGATTCTTATTAAGATTAAATGAGTACTATATAAAATGAAAATCATTGCATATTTTCATAATACTTAGTTATTTTATGGTTTAATAGTAATTGGATTATAGTATACTGTAGATGAAAATATTTGCTTATCCCAATGATATTTTTCTGCTTTAAATTGGAAAATTTTCAAGATACAGAAATATATTTGCAGGAAAAATTTAAGAAATTTTTCTTAGAGTTTTAGTGGCCTTGTCACAGTGTCCTTGTATATCTTTTTGAGTTTGGTAATGTAAAACCTTTTATGAAACTGGCTTTTATACACACTCTGTAAAAAATCAATATGTCTATTTCCTTATTTATTTTCCAGCAATTGAGTGGCTTTTAAAATCCCCACAACAAATTTTATTAGTGCAGATTTCTGCATTTAACTGTCTTCATCTTTTTGAGCTATATTTTTCATAAACACATATGAAAAGTGAAAATTATCAAATTATATGGTAATACCACATATTAAAGCACATGCAAATGTATAGGGCAAAAGATCTAAAAACATGCTGCTGTGGTAAAAATATTTCTGACTTGGAAACTAGGATTTTTTAAAAATTAATTTTATTGGTACATTTTAGGTATACAATATAATGACATTCATCATTGGAGAGTTTCACCTTTAAACAATCTCTCTTGATTCTTATTTTTTCCCCATTCCCCTGAACTCCCTTCAACCCCTCCACCCCTCCCTATTTACAAAGACTTTGTTTCCATTTTTTCCTTTTCTCATGTTAATTTCATTCCCTTCTTTCCTTTCTCCTACCTCTCCCACGTCCCCTTCCCCTTTGCACCTTTTCTTCCTATTTCACAATATCTGTTATACATTTTCATCCTTATTTACATTTTCAGTTTCTCATACCAGAGAAACTATTTGGAATTTACACACGTGTCCTGTTTATTTCACTTAAGAGTATCACCTCAAAGTGCATCCATTTAGCTATAAATGTCTCTAATTTCTCATTCTTTATGGCTGAGTAGTACTCCATTTTATAAAATAAACCCACAAAAATCCTAGAAAATAAAAAAAATTAAAGCATCTTAAATTATCATGAAATTTCCCCTATCAAGTCTAGTATGCACCCTGATATAACTTGTTGGCTGACTCTTTCTATATATTACTTATAATTTTTCAGGAAGGTTTAATCACAACTTGGGAAAGATGAAGTAATTTTTAATATTTTAGAATATAAAATATCTATTAGATATTAATCCCTTAGGTATAGCATATGATCAGCCAGCTAAATCTGATGAACTGGTTTTACATATTTGAAACATATGAATGCATTTCTACTAGATATGTTGACATCCATAAAATAAGTAAAAAAAACGATTTCCATGCTTTTGTGTTATTTCACCTTGTATGTCTTCAATATGATTGACTTAAGAAATAGACCACTTTTCCTCTAAAATCGTCCCTTACTGCCAACTACATTCAAGTCTAAACACAGAAGATGTAAAAGAAAACACAAACAGAAATAAATTCCTAGCTTCAAAATACTTATCATAGCAGGACAGATATTGACATAAATAATTATGAATCTGAGCAACATAAGTCAAAACAGATGACTCTATAGGACATAACAGGAGGAAAAGGCAGTGGCCATCACCTATTGATTGAGATGCTAGGGAAAGCTTTCAGTATATTTCATCCATCACTTGCCTGTTATCCTAATTAATGATCTCAATGTCCTTGATCAAAGTCAGATAAGTATAATATATCCAGACAAGGAGCAGGCAAGAAATTGACCCAAATTTAAAGAAAAAAATTCTGGGCAGAAACCTCAGTCATGTACTCACTTTTCTCTTCAGTTTCATATTTTGTTTCTCATCTACAATTATTGTGTTAAAAACTGAGTGCTTAATATTCCTGAACCTCCATTTCTTCTATTTCTTCCTTAATAGATGATCCTCCTGCAGGCAGATTTAGGAACTTCAGGATTTTTACAAGATACCTCATATCCTAATGTGTTCTTTCCCTGCACATATACAGCTCTCTAGCTCTAGGGTTCTTCCTACTACTCTTCATTTCCCCACCCAGGTCTTCAGCTGAAGTCTTCCTTACCCTCGTGTCACATTCTTATTCTTATTTAGCCTATCTGTATTCCTGTTGTTGTTGTTTCTAAAATTTCTATTTTCTTAATTGTCATACATTTTGTTCTCACACTTTTGACTGATTAAGAATGTCATATGTATTAGAGGAAGCAACAGCATTTAAAACACTTTTATAATTTGAAAATAAAGTCAACTTTAAGTACCTTAGAAGATCTTGCCTTATGGTTATGAGCATGTTATTGAGGAACAGGAGAAGAAATCTAGTCTTATCTTGCAGGATGTTATTTGTAAAAAGTAAAATTATATATCAAGCTGTGGAAATAAGAAAAAAAATTCTCCTCTGTAGAAATCTTTGAAATATTATCTTTTATATCTGCAAAATTATGCTCCATGTATATTTGTTTCACATAAAAATTATGTAAAAGAACAATAGTAGAAGTACATATAGTACATTGGGGTTAAATTCTCAATGAATTGTAAATATATTGAAGCTGTAAAAAGCTGAATATTATTTTATAGAATTTATTTTTCTTGCTTCAGTTTCACTTCAGTTATTATAGTTAGATCACTACTGGAATTTACAAAGTCTGTCATACAATGTTACTCCCTGTCCATTCATTGAAAACAAAAATTTAAGTGACTTAGACATAGGTTTTCTTGCATTACATAGAAATAATAACAACTTTTTGTGGACTATATTGGAGAATATTCATGAATTATTTTTAATTTAGTGCTACATTTTGTTAATTTTAACATATGCATATTTCCTAAAGAGTTTAGATTTAAGTTGGATACCGTTCATAATATATATATGAATAAGTATGAAGTACCTATATATACATTTTGATTAACATTTCCTAACACTCCACTAATAAGTCTCAAAAGAAATATATCTAGTACAATCAAGTATAAGTAAAACAGTTCATAGAAACTGTCATCTAAAGCCCACCTTTAAACTGCAAATTTCAGTAATTTTTCCAAATTTTTTAGGTGAAACATAATAAATTCCACTTAACTAGTGACCTTATATATCATATTAAAATATTGAGGAAAACTTGGGTAAAGTGTCTCTTTTGCCACAATAAATTTTTGTTTGTAGTTACTTGAAGTTCTTTAATAGTTTAAGGTGGTATGTTCTGTAAAGTAATAAGAACATGAAAGAAACTGCATTAATTTTTTTCAAAAAATCTTCTGTTTTAAAATTACTTGAAATTCAATAACATTTATTAGTATGCCTTGGTATACCAGCTTGTGTCTTAGACCCGAGGAGTGGAGAAGAACAACAAAGCAAGAGTAGGTCCTGTTTTGATGAGATTTAAAATTTATTAAGAGGATTCACACCATTAGATATGGCATTAAAATTATGATATAAAAAATCTTCTTCTTTTCATGATGTTGACACTAACATATTATTTGCCAGTGTTTGAAAAAAGACTGAGGTAATTTGGCTATTTTAAGGATAAAATTCATGTAAGCCATTAGTTTTATTTTCTTGTGCCAATCTTGGAAAATTTATAATTTAAGAAATATCTACCCCAACATACTTCAATGCGTGTATCTTTTTGACCATAGCTGAGGAAAAGTTTCTTTAGGCATATGCCATGCTTTGTTTTGGTTTTTGTGTACACCGAATGACCATAGGTATCCTGCACACCACACTAGCTACATGTGTGGTGAAAGTATACTAGAATCTCTTCTCCATTATCCAGATGAGTCTGTGGATTTTATTCTACTTCAGCCATGCTAGTACCAATCTCCAGTTTTAACTCTCAACTTTATCTAAATGCTTCACTAGAAGTTTCTAATACAGGAAATATTTACTCTACTGAACTTTTAAAATCATCATTTATCACTACTAATGCCTCAAGAACCAAGGGAAAGTGAATGTAATTGGTCTCACACCCCAACCATAAAGACTTGCCATCTAGAGATGACAGAAGTTAACCACAGATTTCAAAAACTGCATACATACGGCTGAGGATTTAGCTCAGTGGTTTTGCTGCCTGCTGCACAAGCGGAAGGACCTGAGTTCGATCCCCCATACCAAAAAAAAAGCACCCAAAACACTGCATGCATAAGTTTATGGACCATTAACTCTGAAGCACTGACAAAAGTACAAAGATGAATTGGATAAATAATTTTACCTAAGGAGTTCAAAAACAGCAAGGGAGACAAGACATAACCTATTTTAAGGCAAAACAATTTTAAAGAGAAAGTTACATATTAATATGCCAAGTTAGAAAGATGAAAAATGATCTCTGATTGATAAATATCATGGGAAGTTTGATAGCAGGAGAGAGAATTTGAGCTAGTTCCTTAAAATAAGTAATTTTTTAATGGAGAGAATACTGGGGAGTAAGATTTCTAGTGAAGCAGATCTGTACTTCAGAATGAAAACGTTGTGAACCTTGGGAAACGTCTGTGACCCACATGATGGATCTGGAAAAGTCAGTGTAGGGGGCAAGCACCATCAGGAACAAAACCCCACCTTTTCATCTCACTTCGCTGGGATCTGAAATACTCCCTGACTGACCTCTCCCATGAATTCAGTTAATATTTGTTTGGTTGTTAATTACTAAAAAAGAAAAAGGATGTGATTGTAGAAAAATCTAGGAAGTTATACATAGAGATATTGAAAAGCCATTTCTTTACAAGTATTTGAAGAAATCAGTGAATATTTTCAATGTTCTGTGGCATACAATGTTAAGTGAACACTCAATATTTAGTTACTATTTCTATCTTACCAATAGAATCTCATTTTATTCAGAGAAGCTCATATAAGGAAACACATTTCTCTGTTTTCTTTCCACCCAAGGATAGTAAAATGACAAATTTCTGTCTAGCGAGATAAAGGTAGAAGTCACTGAGTGATTACAGGGGGCCCAAAAGAGGAAGCAGACCTAGCTGAATATCCTTTTGCCCTTTCCATCATGGTTGGAGATCACAAAGTCCAGTTATGAGCATGGAGAATCATACTGTTCTTTAAAAATAGTAAAGCACAAAACTAAAATGAAACAGGCCCCTGGTGATATTATGGAATCATGACAGAAGACTTGGACTGCACCTTCCAAAACTTCCTATATATGTAAGAAAGATGAAATGTTATTTTCCTTAAGCCATTTATTTTGCCAGTTTGTCTTATTCATAGCCAAACAATTCTGAAATCATATAGACACTGAACAAGAAAAACGTTATTTGTGTCAAAGAATGGATTGAACTCTGGGAGATGTGCGAACAAGATCTGGTTAATATTGTATTTTCACTAAGGTTTCATGACACTTTGCCACTGTTGCAACTGCAAATTTTCCCATTATTCTTCAAGATTTTACTACTCAAAATTGATGCCACATGTCACTGTCCCCATGATGCCTATGTCTAACCTCCACTTGGATTAAGCCCTTCTTTCTTCTATTATTTTCTCTATTACTAGTACAGTACTTAGAAGAGTGTGGCAGAAGCTGTGTATGGCTTCTCCAACATCAAATCCTCTTAATATTTGATTAATACCAAACCATTTAATTTTTATACAGCAAATCTATCTTGCCTTTGGCGGTGTGCCAATACTCCCAAGAATTTAAACCAGTAAGAGGTATCTTGTTCTTGTTTGGATGGTGTTTGTTTTTGGTGGGTTCCACACGAATAAGATATGTCCATATTTCCAAGTTCATGCTAATAAAACATGAGAGATATAACCTTTCATTGATAAGAGAGCCTTTGTAGAAAATGAACTTTGTTCTTCCACCCTCTTGCTTCTAGTTTTAAGTGAACTCTTGATGTTTGAAGCTACAACAAGTAATTCTGGGCCCATGAAGCAATGGACCTAAGCAAGAAATGTCAGCATATCATGGATGGAAAAATTTGGGGTCATTCTTGGTATATTCAAGCCAGAAATTATCTATGAGTTTCAAATCTTTTATTAAAATATACTCCATATTTTGCTAAAATTAGTGACCAATACAGAAAACCAATTATTTATTAAATTTTCACTAGGCATTCTTTGATTTCTATAATTTTTAATTCTATTGAAGAATTTACTCTCCAATTTAGATACAAAGAAAAGAGCTAAGAATATCAAGGTAGCTTGCCTAAAAGTGAAGCTCAGAGGTGACATATGTACAACTAGATTGTACTACTCAGGTGAAGATTACTATGAATAGCCTCTAACTTCACTCAAAAGAAATGGTTTACATTTTTACCTTGAAACTGTATAAATATATGATCAGTCAATTTTTTCAGCAAAGATACATAACTCATTTAATTATAATTGTTCAAAAAAGCTCCAAGGTAATCATTTGTCAACTTAAGTAGCTAAATTTAAAGCACAAAAAAACTATTTTTAGAAACTGTGAAGTTGGTTAAGTAGTAGACTTCTCTAAAGTATCCTTAATTTGATATGTGACATTTTGCTTTTAGTTTCTCTCTTGACACCTAGCTTAATTTTTTCTTAGAAAAACACATAAATAAGGAAGTGAAAATAGGATTTGGTGCTTTTGACACATTATCTTATTGATCTCACTGATTATTCAGCAGTCCTATCACTGTGGCTCTTAAGTAATTGCACATTGATAATAAACTAAATAAAACACATTTGAAAAGGTTCCTGACTATTGTTTCCATTTAAAACATTTTACTGGAATATAACTTTGCTTACAGAAAATAAATTTAGGATGTGTATAGAATTCACATCATTTGCTTTATTTTAAGCAAGAACAAAAATGCTTTTGAGGTCTTTCACCTACTGCTTTGCATAGAATTGGCTTAATAAATAGGATTTGTTGTTAAATAGAATTACATTCCTTGAGTATATATGGGAGTCTTTTTTTTTTTTTTTTTTTTTTGGTACTGGGGATAGAACTCAGACCTTGTGCTTTGGAGGCAGGTGGTAGAACCACTGAGCTAAATCCCCAGGCCTCTATATGGCACTTATCTAGTATTTTAACAATTAATGTTTAATAAATGTCAAATTTGTTATTTGTCAATTAAAACTCAAATGATTTGCCAATATATTTAGAATACACATTTTACTAGTGTTTTGAATGTTACAGTTTATTTTTATATTCTCCAGAATTTTTTTTAATAAATTTTATTTTATTTTATCCCTTCCCCCTCATATATTTCTCATTTGATTAATAAACTCGAGTTATTTTTTCAGTAATGTTGCAAAGATTGCCATATCTATTATAATAGATAATAATGGAAGTTTCTAGCTTTAATAACCTTCATTGACATTACTAGGGATATGCATTACAAAAAATTTTAGTATAAATTAATTTGAATGAAACATTTAACTTTAACTCACCATAGTTCCCCTACAGAGATTTTCGTGAGTACACCACTTCTATTTGTGTAAGCTAGTAATTCATTGTTAGTATATTACCTGGTTGGAGGTGAAAATTAGTATCTATAGACTTCAAATAAATATATTCCCCTGATAATTTCAAGAATGAAAATGTAAAATAATAAAAGCAAAATAATTATCAGTTATTTCAAACATTGATTCTTTTATTATGTAACCAAAATTTGATGTGACTGACATTGTATGTGTTGTATATGAAAAACACACATAAATATCTAGCATATATGCATTTGTACTTATATGTACAGAAATTAATATAGAAGAGAAACATCTCTCTATGTAAAGGTGCTGAGAATGTGGATATGTATGTGTTCATAAGTGTTTCTGAACCTATCTTGAGAGAGCATTACATTTGGAATTCTCATTTAAAAGATATAACTTTGCATAGTTACCACTATTTTGACTTAGAATCAACATTAACAAAATTTTTTGAAAGGATATCATTTATAACAGATTTAATGAATCTGTTTTTGGTAGTAGAATACAATTTATTACAGCCTATAAATTAGCATTTATCTACCATATAGTAGTTAAAAGGGTTGTAAATCTAATTGCTAAATTTCATATCTTGTTAAACTATTAATAAGGATACATAGAGTTGAAAGTTTAGCATTTCCCAGAATGGAGAAGACAAGAAGTGCACTTACATTGTTTAGAAACAAACATTTATTTTTCAATAGTCGATACTTTGAGATACAAATTTTTAAAAAGCCCAGCTCAAAGTGGAAATGAATCACCTCACCTAATGACAAGTACAGAGAAAGACTGGATGTCAGAAATACTGGCTTCCATGGCTCATGTAGAACCAGGGCCTTTGTTTTTTACATACTGATCCAGTTTCCTATGCACAATGTTCTGTATCTTCTTGAGTTGGTATAAGTAATTACATCTAGGAATGGAAACCATCGCACAGTGAGGGAAATATTTTTAGGAGCTTCCTAGTATACCAAACTTCACATCATATTGACCTGATTTGGGTGTTTGTGCTTCCATAAGGATATTATTGGAAAGGGAAATCAGATTCCCACCATGATTCCCTTAGATCCATCCCATAGGGCAAAAAAAGTCAACATTAATATTCACAATTTATATGTTAACATTTTGTTATATTAGTAACAAATGATGAATGCTTAATCTATAGATTGCCAATCTGTTTATCCTGGTATTTAAATTTTTATTCCTGAATCACTCTAAACAATAAACAATAGTTACTTCTGAACTATTTCCTCAGTAGAAACACAATATAAAATGGGAAATTTATTAAAACTCTAAACCTAAGAAAAAGGTTCAGAACTGTGCTAAAACAATGAGCAATGTATTCTAAGGGGAAAATAGTTGACCTGACTAGAATAGTAGTGTATAAAGTGTCTATCCTTTCTTTCTCTGATCTTATATTGCACATTATTTTTGAAAAACATCATTAATTTACATTGTCATGGCATAATAAAAATTAACATAATATAACCGACACGAAACTTTTGAATTGTATATTATAAACACAGTGTTCACAATTTAGTTTTTTTTTGTTTGTTTGTTTTTTATATTCTACTTTTAAGTCATAGATTTTTACATTTTGGTTTAATTTCATAAATTTTCATTGAAAATAATTCTAAAAGAAATGGCTTTGCAGAACTCATTTAAAAATATTGCATAGATGTTACTAAAAATGCAATCCACTACATTTTCATACAACTCAAACTTTTCTTTAGAATCAATTTCTTAGAAAGCATTGTTACCACTGAGACAGAAGTAAGGTTTTCTTTTGTATTAACTGAGAGGTATATGACAGGTATATGGCTCTTTTTTGTTTTGGTTGTCAAAAGGTTCACAGTCAAACTTAAGGATGAATCATAATTATTATAAAGAAAATTAAAGCTTTTGAAATGTATTTTATGTTATTTTTGTCTCAATGATAATATTCTAGTTACTTCTAAAAATATTTTATTAGTTTCAATAAAACTCATACAAATGGACTCCATGTAGTGTTAAAATGCAAGAAAGAGTCAGGCAGATATATATATTTTGTAAATTACCTGCCTATCTTGATTATTCCTGGCGTGATGTATAAACATATAAGAGTTACACAAATATTTGCTATTCTTATTAATGACTAATTTGATCAGAACTTGTAGCAAACTACCCTATGATAGCTTGTATTTGAACCATATATACAGCTAAAATATACCACTTGATTAATACTAAATTTTATTTATTCTGATATTTAAGAAGTAATGATATTGTTTATCAGAAGCATAAAACCTCAGAAGAGGTGAAATCAAAATCAGAATTTCTATTGCTCTCTGTTAGTGATTCAATACCTAACAACCACAGTCATGGATAAGATTTTCTGAATGACAGATAAATGTGTGAATGCATTCATTTTATAATTACCACAGTATAAATGAACATCTCTCTCTCTCTCTTTTTTTTTTTTTTTTAACCGGGGATCAAACTTGGGACCTTGTGCTTGTAAGGCAGGCAGAGGAATGAACATCTCTTTAATATATGAAGATTCAACATAGCTTCACTCTAATATTTGACAAAGATTGATCAAAATCTGTCATTAATCTCTTTTGATACAACTAAACAGATGAGCCTTTACTATCAAAAGTTATAGGTAATAACTACAACATACAATTTTAAAAACTGTGTGATCCTAAAGCTTATTTTTATAAATTTATTTTTTATTGGTGTATATTTGTGGTACATAGTTATTACATTCCACTTGGAGTACTGATACACTTACATTTTTCAGAGAATTAAGTCTTCAAGTTATAGCTGTAGATTATGATTACGTTGTAATTACCTTTTTAAAAAATGAAAAAATGATGATTGTTTTCCAAGAAATCAGAGGTGGTAGTCACACAAACATAAAGATTAACTTGAATAAAAGATGATAAAATCCAAGCCACTAATGAAAGATGAAGAAATACAGGAAGGCATTTGTAGAATGATCGAAAGATGTTTCTTCTGAACACAGCATTGAATTCCATGTGTGCAAAGCTGGCTTAGTTTGAGAGTTTGTGGTTATGAGCTTTGGACCTGTGTGGAAGTGGCTGATGCTCTCTGAAGCTCACATATCTATAACAGGGTGTTAATTTCCTACCATTCCATGTATAGCTGAGATAAAGGTCAAACATTAATGAAGTTTGAAAAATGTGTATATTCTTCAGTGTTTTGTTCTTTTAAACTGATAAGAAATGGAGAAAGGACTGACTGTTGTGACTCAGATTTCACAATGAAAACATTGTTGGTGATATTCAAACAGACTACTTGTACTGTATCCTTGTTTTCAAAAATGTTTTTCTTTTTTGGAAAAAGACAATATTTAAAGCTTGTCTACAGAGGAAACCATGAATGTGCGTGTGCTAAAAAAAAGTGAGAGCTCCTTGACTTCCTGTAACTGATATTTGTGCAACACTTGCACATTATTTATATTTTATATTTGTTAATTTTACTACTAATATTTATATATTAGCCAACAAATATTTATTCATTACAGAATAGTTATGGAGCCAAACACAAACATAAGTTTTTTAGAAATAGCATCTTAATTCATTCTCTTTGTTAGATTCTATTATGCAGATTTTAATATTACTTTCATCTCTCAGGTCAAAGAAATAAAGCACAGATATTTTACATGACCTTCCTGAGTTCACATAGATAATGTAGACAAAAGGAAGAGTTCCATGTGTATCTGAGAAAGTGGGCTCTGAAGTTTTGTTTTTAATCACTGTCAGGATGCACTGCTTCACTAAGTTAGAAATGATTAACAAAGAGGCATGAATACTAGGACCAATAAACTAAAGGATAGGATGATTATTATAGGAGACATGAGCATATTCCTGATTTATGTTGTAACTTGGTTAAATGATTCAAAAATGACTTTGATTAACTAAATGACAGGGCAAGTAGATCAGATATTGTGAACTGACAGTAGTGTGTGTATGTACTTTATGTCCCCATGATTAAGTATTAGACAGGGTGTACACTGGTACCTCAGTAAATGGTGACTGACTAAAAAGAATATTGGTAAGTCTGAATAAAGCAAGATAAGTAAGAACTAGAAATATGAATGACAAGTAATGGTTTTCAATGTGTTAATTTTGTATCTTGCCACCTTCCTGAACTGTTTACTAGCTCTGAGTCTTATGGTGAAGGCTTTTGGTTCTCTTATGTTAAGGATCATGCCATCAAAAAAAATATATAGTTTGATGACTTTTAAAATTCAAATTCATTTTACTTGTTTCTCCTGATGATTACTCTATCTACAGTTTCAAGTACTATACTGAACCAGAGTGGTGAAAGTAGACTCCCTTGTCTTCCCGATTTTAGAGGGAAGGTTTTCAGGTTTTTCCCATTTACTATTATATTGGCAGTGAGTTTGTAATAAATGGCTTTTATCAACTTCAAATAAGGACCCCATTAACCATATTTTTAGGGATTTTGACACATTAGATGTTTAATTATGTCAAAGGCTTTTTCTGCATCTACTGAGAAGATCATGTGATTTTTTTATTATTACTTCTGTTTACACACTCTATTATATTTATTGCATTATATATGTTGAACTATCCTTGAATCCCTAGGATGCACCTAATTTGGTCATGATGTGTTGCGCTTTTAACAATTTATTCCATTCTGCTTGAAAGTATCTTAATGGGGATTTAAACAATATGCAGGTAAAGAGACATCCTGCAGAAAGGAAAAAATATTTTCCCAGCAATTCCTCAGAAAGAGAACTGAGATTTAGATATATAGAAATCTCAAAAAATTACACCCAAAAAGCAAAATTACATGAGAGAATGTTCAGCATCTTTAGTCATTATGATATAAGGGTAATAGATGTAACTCTCAAACCTGCTAAATATCTGAAACATTAGTTCATGTTCTCTACAATCAAAGAATGAATTCTAGGAACCCTGGAGGTTAAAAGTAGGAAAATTTATTGAGAGAAAGATAGCTTCTCTCTAAGAGAGACAGAAGAGGGAGCAGAAAGTGGGTTGCCAGGGGACTGTGTTTCCCAGGGGGATTTTATTGGGCAAAGCCACAAGGTGAGGTGGGTTCAAGGAAGGACAAAACTACAGTCAACTTGTAAGATTACAAATACAGTTGCTTAGATAATATTGTTCCAATGGGAAATCACAAGGTGGGTATAAGGTAGGACAAAACTATGATCAAACAATAAGATTACAACAAGTCACTTAGGTAATAGTGATTAAATGGGGATCAAATGGAGAAGCAAGTCATGGAGCAAGGATACATGGAACTAGAAAAGATTTTCAGTAAGGGATGGGTAAGGGACCTTTATTGGTAGGGATGGATTAAGGTCTGCATCCCCACTCAGGTGATTGATACCTATTTAGAATATCAATCACTGCAATTTATCCCTGGAAGAAGTATGTAGTAGTAGTAGTATGTAGTAGTTTCTCTCTTTTTATAAGGCTTACCACTGAATTTGCCTTAATTGTTTTTCTATGTTGAGGGCCCAGCTTTATCTAACTACTTTATAATATTTTCTAACTTATCTATCTGCAAAATTTAGAGAAATGCAAATTAGCACTGAGATTTTATCTTACTCCAGTAAAAATGATTATTATCAAGGAGTCAATAAACAACAAATCCTGGTGAAGTTTTGGAGAGAAGGGAGCCCTATCACACTGTTGGTGGTGATGTAAACTAGTACAACCACTATGAAAATCAGTATGGAGATTCCTCAAAAAACTAAAATTAGAAATCCAATTTGACCCAGCTATACCTCTTCTGGGCATCTTCCTGAAAGAGTTAAAGACATCATGTTACATCAATATGTAGATGTTTATAGCAGCAAAACTCATAATAGCTAATATTTGGAAGTGGCCTAAATTCCCAGGCATAAATAAGTGAATAAACATAGATAAATGGATAAACATGTATTGTATTTAAATGTGGTATTTATACACAATGGAGTACTACTCAGCCAAAAAAGAAGGATAAGTATGAGTCATTTGTAGGAAAAGGGGTAAACCTTGAGACCATAATACTAATTGAAATAAATCAGACACAAAAGATTAAATATAACATGGTTTCTCTAATATGAAAGGGCCAAAATACAAATAATTGAGAGCATAAGATAAAAGAGAGATGATCGGAAACAGGGAGGTGGACTCTGTGGAGATGGGAATGGATCCAGACAGGGAGAAAGAGGTCAATTCCAGGGGCAAAAAGAAGTAAAATTAATCAAGATGTGATACATACATGCACCAACTCCCCAATACAAATGTAATTACACAGTATTATATATGTGTGATACAGTTTTCATTTATCAACCATACCTCAATAGAATGGTAGTGGAAAAAATTTTTAAAATATGATTTATTTTATTGATACTAAATTAATATGTACAATTTTTATGTTTTTATCAGCTAAAGAATAAAATTTTAAAAATTATGTCAAAACTATTGTGCAAATAACACTCTTATTAGGGCATTTTGTAAAATCAATAATTAAATATGATTTGAGAATAATACTGAGGATTTTACCACCATTAAAAATTGAATATATCAAGGAAAGTAACTGAGAGATGATCAACATTTATACAATGACTATTGCCTAAGAATAGAGTGATGGCATTGGCAAAGATTCTGACTGTGGAGAAAGGTAAACCCAAATCAAAAACATAAACCATGGAATACTCAGGGAAACAAATTATGGTAAATAATGGAGAGTAAGGTATTAAAACCTAGTTGAGGACGAATACATCAATTTTTATTCATTTAAACTTTCCCATTCACAATTTATTTTTCTTTCTATAGACTGCTCTTCAAGTCCTCCCTGAACTCAGGAGATTTAATCAAAATCAGTAACAAACTATTAAGAAACCTTGTTATGTTCCTGGCATTGTAATTCCTAAGACATGTGGCCTTAGATGTACCACTTTACCACCCAGTAGTACATGTAGTTTCCTGATCTTGAAGTTGTGTCAGATGATCTGTTGTGTAAGTTTGTCTTAGTTCCAAATTTTATGATAGTCCTGGAAAATAAAAGATTCCAAAGACTAAAAAGAATAAATGAATAGCTTTACTGACAGGAAAATAGCACTTTAAAAAGTACGTAATTCTAAGTTTCAAAAAAGAACAGAAACATTTTTGTTTTCTATTAAAAATGATTTATAAACCATTAAGTAAGGCTAAGAGGATGCACATTCAGTTTTATTTTACTCCTTAATCCAAAGAAGGCTGCAGGCTCCAGGCAGCTGCCACATTAGCATTTTGCAGGCACACACAGAAACTTGAGCCTCTTAAAATCCTGTTTGCTCAGTACTAAATAGTCAATGATCATAAAGTCATGGTGTTACCACCAAGCAAAAGAAGTAATGCTGTGTCAATTTACAACCTTTGGACATCCATCTCTAAATTAAATGTAAAAAGTATGCTAATGCAATATTAAGGCTGCAACTTTAAAAATAGGAAAATCAAGACCTACAGAAGTTATGGTTTTCATTATCATCATTAACATGACTACATGACATACACTGAATACATTATAGTTTTTTTTCCACCTAATACATGCATAGTATTACATGACTACAACTTAATTGAACTTCATTAGGGAAATTTTTGCATGCATTTTCTCAGGTACCTTATACATCCATGATAACTTTATTTAAACATTTATTTCATAGATTTATGCCATCAATTATTAATCTACTAATAAAAAATAAGCAACATAACATACTAGAACACCCATACCATTTACATAGAATATTATCAAAATTTGTGTGTATACAAGAAGTTTTTACTCTAACCAAAAATTTTAATTGCCTAATTTAGTTTTGCATTGCTTATATTCTTAAATCTTTTCTGTCTTTGACTCTATCTCATTTAATCATTCAATTTATTTCCTCCTTCCCTAGGTACTTAGCCAATTCCTCATTTTCTTGTCTTAATCACTTCTTCCCCTCAAAATTTACCTGTTCTATAGTCTAACTTCTTTAGAGGATGAATTTCTAAGTCTACTGAAATAAAAAGGACATCAAAGTCACCTGAGGTACTGAGAAATAATTTAGATAGCAGACTTTAGAAAAATCTATTGAAATATAATTTTGGAGATGGTTTCCAGGAAGAAATTACTTTCTAAGAAAAAATAAAACTCCTCATATTATTGCAATGAATATCTCCTGTTAAGAACTATTTTGCTTGATGTTTCCAAGTTATGTTATTACCATTTCTTCATCATTAAAGCATTAATATGAACCAAGTAAAATATGGTGTCCTTTGAATTATATCAGCAGTTTTAGAATACTCTGAGGATTTTAATCCTAGTAAATAAATACTGTAATGTGAGAATTTTATTAAGAAACAATGAAAACTTACTTCCAAGCACACAGACTAGATTGATATTCTTGTGGCTAATAATGAATTTCTCACTCAAAATGAGCAATTCCACTTAAAAAGTCAAACTATAACCATTATATAATTTCACATCAACAAATAAAAAAAGACATTTCAGTGCAGATTTGTACATCCTTCATGTAAAGTCTCAGGTATAGTGGGAAGTAATGTGTCAGAAATATTGAATAAATGTTCTGATTCTGCTATGGTTGCTAAATGAGATCTATTAGATAATTTATAATTGATAAATTCAGTTGCTTTACACATAAAAAAGTATACTTACATTAATCTTTCAGTAATTGCCAATAATTAAAAGTAAGTATGTGAAAGTATTTAATAAAACTAATGCAATTCATTTATAAAAATATTAAGGATGTCAGGTAAATTCAGATGTAAAGAGTTGCAGTTCTAGGATTTTCCATTTTATGTAATAAGTTTATCTTAACAACTTTCTTCCCCTTCATCTATAAATACACAGTATGCTTTCTGATAAGAAAAATGTGACTGATATTTACATTCAGACAGTTGTAGAATAATGAAATAAACTCAAGTCAAAAATGAAGATTTTAAAATATTAATCTCTTTGAACCTCATTCTATACATCTCTAAGAATTGTAATATTTTTCCACTTTATAAGAATTAAATTAGAAGGTACTGAGTCCTGCTCTTCCCTGCCCAGAGGTAGGGGCTTCTGAGCCATTGTCCCACTGCTCCTGGTCCAGAGGAAGGAGCTTCCCGGTCACCATCCCTCTGGCTGCTCCCAGCCCAGAGGAAAGGGCTTTTGGACCACCTTCTGTACCGCTGCTCCTGGTCCA
>NW_004624878.1:3423964-3472448 GCF_000247695.1 Heterocephalus glaber | reverse complement strand
TAGAAGAATGATTTAGTGAGATCAAGCACATGCTATTTGAAAATACTCATTTGGAGGAGAAGGAATGAATAGGAATAAAGAAAGCTTATGGAAACTTTGCGACAGTATTAAAAGAGCATATATTTGGGTTGTTGAGGTTCAAAAAGGACTTGAGAATGTCAAAGCAGTAGGAAGCATATTCAAAGATACAGTAACAGAAATCTTTCCACACCTAGAGGACACAATATCCACAAATAGGAAGGTCAAAGGTCAAGTTTAACTCAACTGAGTTTACCCCAAGACATCTTAAAACTAAGTTTTCAAAGGGTAAAGATAAAGAGAAAATTTTCAAGGCTGCAAGAGAAAATAAATAAATTGCACATAGAGGTGCTGCAATTCACCTAACAGCTAACTTCCCAGCTGAAACCTGAACGGCTAGTAGAAAGTGGCATTTGATATTTATGGTACCAAAGGAAAATCATCATCACTTAAGAATACCATACACAGCAAAGTTATCATTTAGAAACCTAGGATAGATAAAGTTGGTCCCAGAGAAACAAAGAATGAGAAAATATATCTCCACCAACAATTCTTTGAGAAATGTGAGGTCTTTATACTTAGTCAATAATTAGTAAGAATTAAACTTGGAGATAGTAATTACACAAACTTAAAATGCTCAAACATTGTAAGCACAGGGTGTCAACAATATTGTTAGTATGGAAACTAAAAACAAAATGCTTAAAATAAATACTAACATGGGAAGATATTAAAACGAAGGTAACATAGAAAGAAAAATATTATATCAAAAGCTGAAAATGTGGAGAGGAAGGAGTACAAATAGAGAATTTTTTTAATGTATTTTATTAGTCTTTTTTCTTTTTCTTAAACCTTTATAGACCTGTTAATTTCTGTCATTTCAAATAATGGTGGTGATATAATTTTAGATAAATTTAAGAGTTGCTTTAAAGATTAAATCTATAGGGCGTACTATAATGATTGTATAGAAAAAATGTGTCAACAATACCCCCAAATATTGGGATACTGGGGTTCTCTCATTCTTAATCTCTAAATTATTGATTATATAATTATTGAGATATGAATTGTGAAAAGATCATGCATTTTAATAGGGTTTATATGATATCCTTTTCTGAATTGGTGTAATTTATGTATTCCTATTCCTTCAGATTGATTAATTATTTAATCTGACTACTTGAATTTCACATACTGTCTACATTTTGAAAACACTTCATCAAAATCCTGAAACTACACACATAACATCCCAAAGTCCATTTCCTCATATTAGCAACATTTTAGAAATCCATAATGAAACTCTGTTAATTAAAAGGCCAATTTAGAGTAAAAGCACTGTGTAATTTCAAAGCCACTATAAAATATAAAGTATTGTGGTTAGACCATAATTTATTATTCAGATGTTTGCTATTCCAGTTATTAAGTCAGTAATTTAAATTAAATTATATATTAAACTATATATTTGATTAACATATATTCAGTCATTATAGAATTCCATTCCTGCTACATTTGTTATGTAGATAGCATTATATTATGTGTAGCTTCTATGTAAAAATTAAAATTTGTTTTTAGATATATTATTGTTAGAACTAAAGTGCATAAAATCTGTTGGTTTAATAAGTGATGAATATGTTCTAGTAGCAAACTAACATTAAAGAGAACACTATATAAATATAATCATATGCTTTGGTGGTAGACAATATAGTTCTGAAAAGATGAGGGAATATAAGAAAACATAAGGAAAGTTCAGATGCTCACAATTAAAGCTGCAGTTGGAGCAGGAAATTTTCAGACTAGCTCTAACAGGCTTTAGAATATATTAGAGGGAAAGAGGGAAGAGGTTATTTTAAACGTGCTAAAGAAGTAGTAGTTGTATATGATTAAGAAGAGAATCCTATTTAGGAAAATTGACTAGAGAACAGACAAGAAGTGGTGTGGAAATAGACCACGGGGAAAGGTCCAGGTAGTGCTGCAATTCAGATCCCAATTCATTGGAAAAACTAAGTTGAAAATGTCTTTCTTTCTACCAGCAAACTTGGCAACCCAAAAAACCTCCATGTAGCTGGAGCTGACAATATACTGCTGATTAAGTGCAAAAATTCTACAGGAGTCAGATACATCTTTGGTTTAGATTAAGGACTCTTTGTCAGCAATTATAAAACTTTGAGGTTGAATTATGGAACCTAGGAGAACTGAAAGTATTAAATAGCTCCAAATCATGAACTTGAATGGATGAACACACTGTCAAATTTATATTACATATAAAATTGGTAGAAGTTGTTAGAAAGTTTGAAAGCTTAGGTTGGTTTAGTTTAAATAATTCTTTACTATTATTCCATATATTATTATTATTTCAGATCTATCACTCTAGTAATTATTTTCTGCACATTATTGGATGCTTTGTTTGCCTTGCAAGATTCCCAGTGATTTACAATTGACTGACCTAATAATCTTCATGCTTTTCATCCAGTACTTAACCCTCATGTTCTTCATTAAAAAACAACTTATAATACAATTGTTTGCTCATCTTTCTTTTTCTTTCTTTCTTTCTTTCTTTCTTTCTTTCTTTCTTTCTTTCTTTCTTTCTTTCTTTCTTTCTTTCTTTCTTTCTTTTTTTTTTTTTCTCTCTCTCTCCCTCCCTCCCTCCCTCCCTCCCTTCCTTCCTTCCTTTCTATTTTTTTGGTACCAGGGATTGAACTCAGGATTTTATGCTTGCCAGGCAGGAGATGGCACCACTGAGCTAAATCCCTGGCCCTTTCTTTCTTGTTTCTAAGACATCATCTTTTTTTTCCCCTCTACAACCAGCCACTTGTTATCTTTCTCTTTTAAGGCTCTGTCCCAGACACCTATGTTCATAGTCCTGCAATCATCAGTCTTTAGGTCACTTCTCTTTTTATGCAGCCTCACTTCCTTGAAATACCATTAAGGATGACTGCTGTATTTATTGCTCAAGATCCCAATTTAAACTCCAGACAGACATTCAATTTTCTACTTAACTTCACCAACTGAACATATAATAAGCATCTGAAAATTAACATGTTCAAAATCAAACTCAGGATTTTTTTCTGCCTGGCTTGCATCTCTCCCTGAACTCCCCATCTCTGTAAAGCTCTACTTCATACTTCCAGTTGTCTGTGTGCAGGCCCAAAACCTTGGTCATTACTGATCTTTCTTTTTCTTACACATAATCTCCAGTCATGCAGCAAATTTTTACAGCTCTCTATAAAAACTATGTTGGAATTACCATTTCTCATCCCTCCAATACTACAGACCTTGGCTACATGCCATTATTACACTGTATTTTTGTTTAAAAAATCTAGTTGTTCTCCTGAGCTTCTGTTATCAACTGACTTGCCACTACTCAAGATATTTTCATAACAGTATCCAAAGTATGATTCTATCAGTCCTCTGCTTTCATTCTCTAGTGACTTTCATTTTTTCTTAGCATTTAAGCTCTCAGAATCTTTTACAGAACTTGACCTGATCTTGGCCCTTGTTTTCACTCTCACCACATTTGTGCTTCTCTTCCTCTGTCTTCTTGTGTTTGATTAACTCTGACCTTCCTGCTGTAAATCATTCCAAGAACAGGTCAAAGACCAAGCTTACTTCCCACTCTAGTGCATTTGTACCTTCAGCTCCCACTGTCTGGGCCATAGTATCATTGATTTTGCATAGAGGCTCACTTTCTTAAATTTATTTCCCCTTTTTCTTTTTTGGAGATGTAACAACATTTTTGTGTGTGTGGTACCGGGAATCAAACATGGGTCTTTGCACTTGTGAGGCAGTCGGCGGAACCACTGAGCTAAATCCCTGGCCCTGGAGATGTTACAACTTTTTAATGAGAACTGAAGACCTTATTTATAAGTAGCTGTCCCGGCCCGCGGGTAAGTCAACGGAGACCCTAGAGGGGGGGTGAGAATGACAAAGGACAGGGGACACGAGAGATGGAGACAAGACAGGTTTCTGATCAAGTCTCGTTTATTGCGGAAGCTGCTACAACATATATACCGTAGGGCTAGAGGGGAGGAGCAAGAGGAGGGTACTGGGGCTACTTCCTTGTTGCCGGGTAGATTTGCAGCAGGCCCGGATATGTCCGTAAAAGGCACTCAAGAGTTCTAGCGGGGGGGCAAGGCCCCCCACAAGTAGCAACCTAACTGCCCAGTACTCCTTGCCTCATGTCCTGTAATGTATCTCCTTCTGACTCTCTAAACAAGCTACTTACTCATTTTTTAAAATTTGTCATACCTCTCTCCTACATAGGGATGCTTAATGTCAGCAGATAAAGTACTGCCTAGAACTAGGTTATTATTAGGCAACCAATATATATTTAGAGCATGAGTGACTGGTTGAATGAATCAATCAGTCAACTGAAAAAAAGTAACAGCAGAATTTCTCTTTTCTTTTTTGTTTCAGACAGGGTCTTGGAACTTACTATGTAGCCCAAGCTGGCCTCTCGAACTCACAGCGATCCTCCTGGCTTAGCCACTGGAGTGCTAGGATCACAGGCATGTGCCACTATGCCTGGCTTGTAACAACAGTATTACTATCACATTTGAGGTAGAGAGCCCAAGAGTAGAACCTGTTTGTTTTATTGGAAATCACATTTATATTTTTCTTCAAGTAAGATCTTTTTCATCTCACAAAATCTCAGTATTAAGCATGTATATAGTTTGTTAAAAAATTTTACAGCAGAGATGTGAATTGAACTGCATGAGCAGGGCAAACAAATACATAGTTATGTGTCTGGAGCATGCAGCCTAAGTAGAAAGAATGAAAAAAATGCAAAAAGTGAGCAAACAATCTTTAGTGTCAGATTGTTAAGATAGAGACAGGAGGATGAGTATCTGTTTTTCATGAAAACACCAAAGAAATCAACTAAATGCTACCCTGATAAATATACTGAATTGAGACAAAAAATGCAGTGCAGGTACTGCTTGTAGGACTAAATAACAAAAATGAATAATTAAAGTACTGTGAATTGTCCAAAGACCCAGTCAACATCAAAAACAAAGTTTGCAGATAATAATCAACTCTTCATGGAAATTTATGGAAGATGGACAAACTCTTAAATTAGAATGACTTATCTTGGGGAAAACTCAGAAAATATGTTTAAGTTCCTGTGATACTGTGATGTATTAAATACTGTTGATGAGGTAACCATATATGGACTGAATGGGCAAATAGGATAGTAGCAAGTAGGATGACAGTGACAAGACTTATAACAAAGAAACTGAATAGACTCAACTGGAAACCAAAACAGCTAACAAATCTAAACGCAGGACCAATGAGCGGTATGAACATAAATGTCACTTATAATCTAGAATTAATTAGAATGATACATTATCAAAAAATTGTATGTAGATTTACTTTAGAGCACACTTTATTTACTCACAATAATTTAACTATCAAGTAATTTTAAGCACATAAAACTTAAGTGCTCTATAGCATCAAACAAATTTATCTTCTTGTGGCTAATTTTATAAGTCTATTAAATGTGTATTATGGACCTTAATATTCTTCTCAGTTCCAGTATTATATGACTTCTTAGTGTAAAAAAATTTTAGACATCTGAATATGTACTTTAGTAGAAAATACTCTATTCATTAAATATACATATAAATGCCAATAATGTGCCAGACACTGAAAATATCATGGGAAGAAGATATGTTAGCTATATGGAAATAACCATGAGCAGGGAGAGCAGAGAGATACATACATACACACACGTGCACAAGCATACACATACACACACACACAGATCTACAGAAACTATATAAAAATGTATTTATCTAACTTCACATTTATTGCATTAATTATATTTCAACAAATATAAATTAAAATGTAACTTGTTTTACCTCATTTCTATAGATATTTATGAAAAATGTAAATGATAGTACATTTTCTCCCATTCCTGCCACTCAGTATTGATTACAATCCATACAGTTGACCCAAAATTACTTTATTTCCTAATTCGTTTAAATACTGCCATGACAAAAATTCCCACTTTTGCCCCAGTTTGAGGGATGTTCATATTTGGTTTTAGCTTCATGTTACAACATTCTCTTTGACAGAAAAGCAATAGATATCCTCTATGGTAAAATAACCAAGTGAGATTTGGTGATTCACATGTATATGTCCCTGTGTATGTGTATCCTTTAGTGTGGGGTGTAAATAACTTTACATAGAACTCAAATCTTTAAAAACATGGAAAGTCAACTATTATCTTTATCCCATTTTTGTTAATATATTAAGTTTTGGTTAATGTAGTCCAAGCTTTATATTCTCTGTATAATGTCTTTCTGAGTCATACCTTACACTAAAGTGTCCTTACTTTTAAGTAGTAAAATAAGTGGTTTTTGATGACAGGTAGTAAGCACCTACCTTTTTCAAGTGTGAGCATATTACTTTTCTAGCCACTCATATTTCAATATTATTTTACTATCTATTATACTGAAAATGAGCATTTGAAATGACAAAGTATACATAGAATGTCAAATTCAAATAAATGCCACTTTCATTATTTTGTCATGAAACTGCTTGATAATGAAGAGTAATGAAGCACTATTGAATTCTGTATCTTACAGTTTTGCTCTACAGGAACTCTTTGTTCATTAAAGTAATAGTTCCTAATAAAGATTCCTTTGGGAATTAGCTGTCAGAGTGGCTTCACACAAGGCATTTTTTTCAATAACAATTCACTAATAAATTATGGATAAAAAATACAGCTGCTCAAATTGAGTACCATTGTAAGAAACACAGTAATTTTCTAACAGACAAAGCAACCAATAATTTCCTCCCTAAGGTTTTGTATAGGTCAAAGGTCCCCCCATGCCTCAGGTGTCGTCCAAGAAGTTTAGGCTAATAAACAGAGAATATTAAAAATTAAGGATGTTATAGAATTTGCCTTCTAATGATTGTAATATAGTTGGACTTCTTTATTTAGTTCTCAAGGCAAAATATGTCAATACATGTCAGAGTACACATCAAAGAGTTGTTGCATGTGTTCACAGTCTCTGGGATTAGTTAAAAATCAACAGCATTTAACATACACTATTTGAACAATTGGGAATCCAAATCTAATATGGTAGTAGTAAGTATCAAGTTCAACTAAAGTATCATAGTTTATATATTGCAATAGATTTTCTGTTACATATATGAAAATGTCTGTCACAGGTCCTGTCACACAGAAGCCACCAAATTTGTTCTTGTTGGATAAATAGCTGTTGATCAGCTGTGGTTATTATATTAAATTCTGATTAGTATATTCAAAACATTATAATCTTTTTGGTATTTATTGAACCTAATTTTTCAGTAAAGGTGTACTTAGACTTCTAGAACCAGCATCATCAAGCTCTTTCAACTTCCTGCTTTTGTATCAGGGATGAAATTCCTATGATATTTTCCATTAAAGAGAATTTTTTTTAAATACAGGAAATTAATTCAAAATTAGGAAGGACTCCAAGTCATTCTGTGAAAATTATTTCAAAAGTCAGATAATAGTGCTATTCTAATGATTGAGGTTTTAGTAATATCATTATAACTGTCTTTTGGCTCGGCCAAGTGACTCTGCAGACAAAATATCTCTCAAACCTGTGGTGGGTTGGTTACCATTTATCATCGAAACATTTTTTCTGAAAATTATTTCCTTTTCTAAGTTTCTGTTATTAGGTTCTTTGGGTTTTTTTTTCTTATTTCTGTTGTATTTCTCTGTTCTCTTTAAAGTTTTCTTCTTGGCAACTCCTAAAATGTTGGGATTCTTCAAAGTTTCATCCTTGGTTCTCTTCTCCTCCTATTATTTACTATTTGCTTAGTTAATCCAATTTAGTCTTTAGGTTTAAGCTCCCACTAACATACTTATATCTTTGAAACTGGTGATTCTAACACATTTATCTAAAAGCCATATCCATAGACCTAATTTTGCGCTGGATATTTATTTATTGCTTATGTGAAATTCTGTATTTAATATTTAACTCAATATTTTAAGCTTAAAATTTACTTCTCTATTTTAATAGCCTAAACCCAAGGCAGTTCAATTATGTCATCCTTTCCCTTGCTCCCATCTTTAATAGATTAAGCACATTTTACTTCTTTAATATCTCTTCAACCTGTCCATTGATTTTTGTATTCATTCTTATTGCTTTCACTTATGTCATCATTATGGCTTTCCTGGTTAATTTAAAAATACCTTGGCTGTTTTCTTAATCTCAGTTTTATGCTTCTAATTATTTCTCATTTACCACTACAGTGCAGCTTCTAAAAGGCAAAACTAGTATTTGTTACAGTTAAGAATCTTACTAAGATTCCAGATAGGGATTTAATTCTTTTAACTTGGAAGCAGGATGTATGTTTATTTGATTTGTCTCTGCTCTCTTCTTTTATGTATTATACTACAGTTGCACTTAACTGCTGGTAGTATGTGAATGTGTAATGCTCTCTTATGGATCGAAAAATTACTAATTTCTGCTCCTGTTGGGAAAGCCTCTTCTACCATTTTACCTGGTGAATATCTATCTAATGGCTTCTATAATTCAAGTCAAATAAAGCCTCTATTGGGAATTTCCAGTCCTGCTTGGCATCTTCATTCAGGCAGCCTTCCCCCTTACCCATTCAGAATCTTATTTTACATAGGGAGTATGGTAATGCACTTCCCAACTAGTTATTTAGCTATCACTTAAAATCCAATAAATTATGGAATTTTAATAAGTAAAATAGTAACATATTATGCTATATAATTTCATTAGTATCAAGAAATAAAAAGAAAAAAAATTAAAATAACACTGAAATAGACCTCCAAGTATATTGTTTTACTTGGAAACAATGACATCAGATATTTTTGTCTGTGTCTATATAATCAAGAAAAATAAGATAATTTTTTGTTTTGTTCTTGTGGTTCTGGGGATTGAACCCAGGGCCTCACACATGCCAGCCAAATACTCCTGTACCATATAACCAGTCCTAAATAAAGCTGTTTTGAGAACTATATGGCAGCCATACTAGGGATATAAAGAAATACCTAAAAGGAGAAATACTAATATTTAATACTGCAAATAAAAACTGATGATATTAGAAAACACAGATAAAAATACTAGGCATTGCTTTTCAAATTCTGACCATGCAATTGTGTTTAAATAAGCAAATCTACTCAGTATAAAAAATTAATCCCAAGTGACAGAGAAGAAAATATATAATAATAGGGGGAAAATCATTGCAGAAAATCTAAGTTGCCCAGTTTTCTATTGGGGGAACAGGAGAAAAAGAAACACAAAAAAATAACCAAGAAAAAAAAATCAGTAATGCCAGTTAAAGAGGCCTGTTCTTTTCAGACACATTTTTAAGAGTGTTGGGGTGGCACTGAGTATAGGTAAGGTTGTGTGAGATTTAATGAATGGGCTAATTGAAGTGAATCAGTAACTTAATATTCTTTAGTTTGCTTAATAAATCTTACTGAGTGCCAATGAGAATGGGAGAAAAACACCTATAACAAAACTTGAGAATGATGGGTTAAATGGTAATCTTTATAGGGTGAACTAATGATAGTTAAGGAAGTGATTACTAAAAAGGACTAATTACTTTAAAAATAAAATGACTTGGTCTCTCTAAACTCAGAGGTAATGGCTTATTCTTTCTCAGAGAATGATTGGCTTTAGGCACAAAATAATATTTAGTGAGGTCCTGACAAGGTATTTTATCCTATGACCTTAATTAAGATCATTGTGAAATACATTGAACTTTTTTCACCCTTTCTCTATTACATTTTAAAGATATAAATACATTAAATGTGAACTAAAATTTTCAATGACTAGATGATAAAAACTAATGACACAAATTCCATCCTCAGTTGGCAATCTGGAGCTCAAAACATTTATTTTTCTCTTTGATGAAGAAGTAGGAAAGATAAAATCTAGACCTTTGTTACCATGACTTAAAAGCAATTCATAAAATCATAAGTTTATGAACATATCATAAGATAAGTTATTCTGCAAAATCAGAACAATGCTGCACATTATTTAAAAACAGAAAAGAGGAGAAAATAGAAAACTTCCTTAGTGTAATTATACAAAAATCCAATCTAATTTGCAACTTAAATTCCTACTAGCATATCCTATGAAATGAAATTTATTATAGATATTTCCTCTCCGATTTTACTGTATCACAAACCACAGGAATACATTTTTAAGTCTTCTTTAAAAATACAATAAAGAGAAATTTTCTCCTTTTTCTGTTTTGAATCTGCCTTCAGATCATAGCACTGACACTTTGTGGAACTGATTTATATCAATTCTAACTGAGGTTTTAACATTTCAGTTTCAGGTATGTTTTTCTGGACACTAATTTTGTTTTCTTTACTGGAAACTTGTTACAGTTTCAAAATACTATTCTGTTAATAAGCTTTCAGTTTCTTCATGTAAAATTGAATTTTCACTTGCTATATTTTGCCCCCAATAACTAGATTTGCTAACTTTTTAAATTCAAACTCAGTTTTTACCATCCTCATAACCATTTTTAAGAGGATGTGGAGTGCGACTTTTCCTTCTATCCTAGAATTGTCTTCAAGAACACAAATAAAGTGCCTTTCAATAATTACATTCTTCAAAGAGTTACATCAACAATGTGGACAGATACTTTTCTGAGAAAATTGATCACTTTCTCAACCTAAATTATAAAATCAAAGGGAAAGGAAGAAATCAAGTGAGTAGGGTAGCCAAGAGAATCATTAGTTAAAAAAAAAAAAAAAAAGGATGGCTGAACAAAGAGCTACCTGGAATCTTAATCTCTGATTCCCATTGTTGATCCTTTTTTTTGCAACTGAGAATGGAGAATCCAAGATAGGGGTCAAGGTAGAGAAGTAAGGTCTGGTCAGCTACTTCAAACACATTTCCTGTGAGTCAAATGGACACTGAAGGACCACCTTACATAAACTTCATCTAACAGGGTTGAGTGATAATTAGTGAAATTCTATGAAAAAGAAATGGTAAGAGATCTGGCACTTTGATTGTCCCTTCCCATGTTTAGGATTATAAGTATAAGCAAATGCGTAAGCAAATATGAATATGCAGACTCACATTTTTCTCTTTTACAGAATTTGGTATATATTAGCAGCATTCTGTACTTATTATTTACACTGAACACACACATATAAAGACTCTGAAGATCATTTCATTTTGGTATTGATTTTCTTATTTTTTTTTATAGATGAGTAATACTTTATTGTACAGATCTGCCACAGTTCCTCCAAGTGGCAAGTTCCTTCAAGTTCCTTGATGAAGAGTTGAGTTGAGTTGATTGGCTTTTTGTTATTGTGAATAATACTGAAATAATAAAGTGTGTATAGGGCTGGGGATTTAGCTCAGTGGTTTCGCCACTTGCTGTGCAAGCGCAAGGACATGAGTTTGATCCCCAGTACCAAAAAAAAAAAAAATTAAAAAAATAAAGTGTGTATATATCACTTCACACTTTATGTAATTTCAATATGAGCTCTTAGAAGTATGGTTGCTGATACAAAAGTGATTGGATACATAATTTTGCTGGAGATGGCTAAGTTCCCTACCATTTTTCAATCTTACCATCTGTGGATTAGCATGCCCATTTTATCACATTCTTGCTGACAGAACATGTAAGAGCTTTTATGTTTTGCCACTCTGACCAGTGAGAAATGAGCTGTCAGTGTATTGAAATAATTTCATATAGAGTGATATTAGGTAAATTTTTGTTTAAAATTTGCTATTATTTGAAGTTTGATGTTTTATGTTTTCTTGTATTGTATGATGTCAAAGTTTCACAATCAATCATATACTTTTTATTATAAAAACTCTGAGCATGAAAAATTATCAAAGAACATATATGGATTGGCCTAATATTATATAATTTCTCATTTTGATGTTCATTAGTAGTTTTACTTATTTTTAATTGCTGAAATGTATATTCTAAAAAAACATATTTTGAAATATGTATACATTGTGCCTTGGCTTAATGGTACAAATTAACATATATACTATCATACTTATTTTTTGTAATCAAAGCACTTAAAATATCTCAGCAATTTTCAGGAATATATTATCATTACAGCTACTTGTCATGTTCTACAATAAGTCTTTAGTAATTATTCCTTCTATATTGTTGGAATTTTTAATTCTTTATCCAGTATCTTCCCAAATCTCCCCCATCTGTAGCTATGGGTAACCAACACTCTAATTTCTATTTTTCTGAGTTTGACCTTTTCATGTTCCACATATCAGAGAAATAAGCCAGTGTGTGTTTTTCTGCCCTTCACCTAACAAAATGTCTGCCAGCCCTTCCACATTACCACAAATGTGTGAATTTTTGTCTTGCTTGTGAATGAATAGTATTCCATGGAGTATATTCACCACCTTTGCTTTATCCATTCATTAGTTGAGAGACACTTAGGCTGATGTCCTATCTTGTCTGTTGTGCACACTGCTGCAAAGAAAATGGAAGTATGGATACCTCTTCAACTTACTAATTTAATTTTCTTTGTTTATAAACCCAGTAGTAGGATTCTTGGATTATATAGTAACTCCTTTTTTCCTTCATTTTAGCAACTTCCAAAAAAGAAATCGTTTTCCACAGTGGCTACACTAATCTATACACCCATCAACAGTGTGCAAGAGTGATTTTTCCTCTATTCACCAGCACTTGTTATCTACAGTCTCTTTGATAATAGCCATTTTACAAAGTATGAAGTGATATCTTATTATGGTTTTAATTTTCATGTATCTGATGAATTCTGATATTGAACATTTTTTCATATACCTGTTGGCTACTTATATGTCTTCTTTTCAGAAATACCTGTATAAATCCTTTCTCCATTGTTTAGTTGGGCTGTTTCTTACTATTGTGTTGTTTGAATTCCTTTTGAATATTTTGATATTAACCCCTTATCAGATGTATAGTTTGCAAATATTTTCTGTGATTCTGTGGGTTGTATCTGTACCCTATTGATTTAAGAAATATTTTTCCTTAATTTTTTTGGAGGGGAGCATGAACAAGCTTTTATTTTGATATCATTTCATTTGTCTATTTTTGCTTTTGTTGTCTGTGCTCTGGGGTTCATAGGCAAAAAAATCATCGTCTAGATCAGTGTCATGCAACTTTTCTCCTTTGTTTTCTTCTAGTAGTTTTACAGTTAAATTCTTAATCTATTTTGAATTGATATTTGTATATGGTGTGAGATAAGATCTAATTTTTTTCTCTGCATATAGTTATCCAGTTGCCCCAACACCATTTATTGAAGATATTGCCCTTTTCATATCATGTGTTCTTAGTTCCTGTGACAAAGATTGATTGTAAATCTGAAGATTTACTTCTGGATCATAATTTTATATTCAATGTTGAATTGGTGTGTGTCTCTGTATTTATACAAGTACCATGATATTTTAATTGCTATTAGTTTTATTATAGATTTTTAAATCAGCTAATATGATATTTTCAACTTTGTTCTATTCACTTAAAATATCTTTGGGAACTTAGAGCACATAGTTATTTTCTATTTCTGAGAAAAAACATCCTTGTAATTTTGTTAGGGATTGCATTTAATCTGTTGTTCACTTTCAACATTATATCATTTTTTTTCATTTTCATTTTTTACCAGTATGCAGTCCTTTCCTTTCCTTTTATTTTCACTTTTCTCCTTTTTCCTTTCCTTTCTTTAACTTTCATTTCTTCTTTATAGTCTTGGGTATTGAACATGTGGCCTTGCATATAGTAGGCAAATACTATACCACTGAAATAATCTTCAACCAATGGCAGTATGGATATTTTAACAATATTAGTATTTGCAATCCATGGATATAAGATATCTTTCCACTTATTTTTGTCTCCTTTAATTTTTTTCAATGTGCTGTAGCACATTGCACAGTGTACAGTTCTTAAATTTATTCATATTTTTTGTACTTGTTATAGATGGAATTATTTTCTTCATTTTTTTCAGATCATTTATTGTTGTCTAACAAAGCTACTGATTTTTATGTGTTGATCTACAGCTTCACTCAATTCTTCTATGAGTTTGCAAAGGATTTTGATTTTCTATATAGAAGCTCATCTCACCAACAAAAAGGGAAAATTTAACTTCTTTTTAAAATTTTGGGTGTCCGTTACTTCTTTTTTATCTAATTTCTCTGATTGGATCATCTGACACTATATTGATTAGAAGTAGAGAGAGTAGACATCTTTGTCTTATTTTTGATCTTAGAAGATCACTTTCCACTACTTATCATGGGGTACAATTTAAGTATTGTTTTTGTAACATATAGCCTTGTGTCGAGGAACATTCATTTTGTACATATTGATATATTTTATCATGAGAAAATATTAAAGTTCATCAAATTTCTTTTCTGTGCCTGTTAAGTTGATCTTATGATTCATTCTCTTAATGTGTTGTAACACATATGTATATTTGTATGTATTGAAACATAGATAAATCTCATTTTATTGTGGGAAATTATTTTTTTAATGTGTTGATGAGTTTGGTTTGCTTATATTTTGTTGGAAATTTTTTATCTGCGTTACTAAAGGTTATTGGCCTATAATTTTCTTTCATGTTAGTGTCCTTGTCTGGCTTGAAAACAGAGTGATGCTGGTATGATAAAATTGGTTGTGAAGGACTCCTTCTTCTTTAATTTTTTGAACAGTTAAAGAAGGGTTGATAATAAGGGGAAGGATAAAGCATAAGGAAAACTTAGACTTAAACCACATTGTAGATCAAGTGGCTTCAACAGAAGATATTGAATAAACCATCCACTTGCAGCAGGGTGAATATTCTTCTCCAGTGATCCCGGAACATTCTATAACATTGATCATACGTCTGGCCACAAAAAAACTTTTAACAAATTTAAGAAGTTTGAAATGATCCTTTCCAACAACAATCATGAACTAGAAATCACAAAGTAAGAATTTTGGAAATTTTACAAATGCATAGAAATTAAACACGTGCTCCAGTATCATCAAAGGGTCAATGCAGAAATTAAAAAGTAAATTACCAATATTTAACTCACATTGGATATTATGATTACAAATTATAATTTCCTTATTATAATTACCTTTTGAAAATTAATAAGACTTCAAGTATTAATATATATCATGAACTTCTAATATTGAACAAGGTACAAACACAACCAATTTTATGAAGCTTAACTAAAACATACTTATTTAAGTCTACCATATGGAATTATTACTCTTAAAAAGAACATTCCCTAGTTGATATAAATACTGAAAACAAATGAGATTAATTTTTACTGTCGTACTTATCTTTCTGGGAACTTCAGGTAAGAGTAATATTAAGTTGGATCTGTTATAAACAGATGCATGTTAACAGCATCAAAATACTAGCTCCAACATAATTGACCATCTCCATATGTTACTGGCATTTATTTATTCATTTATATTATATATTGTACATAATTATACGTAATGAATGAGAAAAAAAATCATAATATACTCATTGAGATTCAAGAACGTGTGCAGTTCTAATAGAGAAAGCCAGATTTGTATGTAGAAGGAAAACTCACTGCGCAAAAATATAGTATTGGGGGGTTAGAAAGGAAGCCAGACTCTTCTAGGATTTCAGCACCACTTATACCCCAGGTCCAATGTATACACTATGTGGGCAGAGGCTTGGATCCCCTGAAGGAGGAACTAATATTTCAGAAGCTCTCTGCCATGGAATAGGCCACCAAATACTCTTTCTCATAGGTAAGAGGGACAAAGCAAATAAGATATGTGCAAATCAGCAGATCAAAGAAACTCAAAGCTGGAGAGAAGTATATGAGAGGACATTGGGGGGGTGCTTGAGAATTTGAAAACAATTCACACCAGTCCAATTCTCAATCCAATTATTTTTTATTATTATTCATTAAGTTTATTGGTAAATTATAGGTATACAATGTGATTATATCATTGGAAATTTGTAAGTTTATGTGATACATCTTGGTTCTTATTTTTTTCTCATTCCCCTGGCACCCTTCAAGTCCTTCACCCCTTCTATTTACAAAGACTTTGTTTCCATTTTTTTTTCTTTTCTCATATGTATTCCTTTCCCTTCTTTCATTTGCCCTACTTCTCCCCCTTCCCCTTCCCGTTTGGACCTCTTCTCCATATTTCACATTATCTATTATACATTTTGATCCTTATTTACACTTTCAGTTTCTCACACCAGAGAAACTATGTGGTATTTATACATGTGTATCCTATTTATTTCACTTAAGAGTATAGCCTCAGTGTGTATCCATTTAGCTATAAGTGTCTCTAATTTCTCATTTATGGCTGAGTAGTACTCCATTTAATTAAAAAAAATTTTTTTCTTTATCCAGTCTCCAGTTGATGGGCAATTGGGCTGCGTCCAAGTTTTAGCTATTACAAACTGTGCCGCTATAAACATGGGTACACATATATGATTCTCTTCATTCTTTTGGGAAGATAACCAGTAGGGGAATAGCTGGGTCAAATGGGACATCTAATCTTAGTTTTTTGAGGTATCTCCATACTGATTTTCACAGTGGTTGGACCAGTCTACACTCCCACCAACAGTGGAGAAGGGTTCCTTTTTCCTCACAACCCTGCCAGTATTTGTTATTGATTGATTTCTTGACAACACCGATTCTTCCTGGAGTTAGGTGGAATCTCAGCATTGTTTTACTTTGCATCTCTCGAATGACCAGTGATGTTGAACATTTTTTCATATGTTTATTTGCTGTTTCTACTTCTTTGTCTGAGAAATTTCTGTTCATTTCAGATGCCCATTTTTGAATTGGGTCTTTAAATTTGGGATGTCTGATTTTTTTTTTAAGTTTTTTATATATTCTAGATAGTAACCTTTGTCTGAGGAACAAGAGGTAAAAATTTTTCCCACATTGTGGGTTGCCTTTTCTCTCTGTTTCTCTTATTCTTCAGAAGCTTTTTAATAAAAGGAGATCCCAGTTGTTGATTCTTCATGCTAGTTCTCTTGTGACTGAGGTTTTGTTCTTGAAACCTTTTCCTACGTCAGTGTCTTCAAAAGTTCTACCTAATCTCTCTTCCAGTTGGTTTAGTGATTCTCTTTTAATATTTAGATCTTTGGTCCATTTTGATTTTAGTTTAGTGCATGGTGAGAGAAATAGGTCTAATTTGAATCTTTGGCAAGTTGAAACCCCAGTTTCTCCAGCACCATTTATTAAAGAGGCTATCTTTCCTCCAGTGAGTGTGTTTGGCACCTTTGTTAAAGATGAGGTAGCTGAATGTGTCTGGAGATGTTTCTGAATCTTCTAATCTGTTCCACTGATCCTTGGGTGTGCTTCTTTGCCAGTACCATGTTGTCCCAGTAGCTTTGAAGATAGTTTCAAGTTGGAGATAGTGATACCCCCTACCTTGTCTTTGTTGCCTAGAATTGCTTTTTCTATTCTGGGTCTCTTCTGGTTCCAAATGAATTTTTGGATTGTATTCTCAAGGTCTGTGAAATATGCTGTTGAAATTTTAATTGGGTTTGCATTGAATCTATATAGCAGTTTGGGAAGTATGGCCATTTTCACTACATTGGTTCTTCCTACCCAGGAACAAGGGATATCTTTCCATTTTCTGACATCCTCTTCCATCTCTTTTTTCAGAGTGCTATAGTTTTTAGAGTAGAAGTTTTTAATTTCTTTCATTTGGTTGATTCCTATGTATTTCATTTTTTTGGATGCTATAATGAAAGGAGTTGTTTCTCCAGTTTATCTCTCAGTGAGTTTGTTGTTTCTTTACAGGAAGGCTATTGATTTTTGTGTGTTGACCTTTTATCCAGGTACTCTACTGAATTTGGTTATTAAGTCTAGAAGACTTTTGGTGGCGTTCTTGGGGTTTTCTATATAAAGTATCATGTCATCTACAAATAATGACATTTTAACTTCTTTATTTCCTATCTTTACTCCTTTTATTTCTTTCTCTTGTCTAATTGTGGGTAATGTTTCCAAAACTATATTGAACAGGAGTGTTGATAGTGGGCATCCTTCTCTTGTTCCTGATTTTAGCATGAAGGATTTCAGGTTTTGACCATTTTGTATGATGTTGGGTGTTGGTTTTTCATAGATGGCTTTTATCGGGTTAAGATAAAGACAATCTATTTCAATTATCTGTAGGGTTTTTATCATGAATGGGTGTTGGATTTTGTTGAATGCTTTTTCTGCATCTATTGAGATGATCATATGTTTTTGGTCCCTGGCTCTGTAATATAGTGTATTACGTTTATTAATTTGCATATGTTGAACCGTCCCTGAATCCCTGGGATGAATCCCACTTAGTCAGTGTGAATGAACTTCTTGATGATCTTCTGCATTTTATTTACCAGTATCTTATTGAGGATATTTGTGTCTATGTTCATTAGGGAAATTGGCCTATAGTTCTCTTTTCTGGTTGGGTCTTTCTCTGCTTTGGTGATCAAAGTGATACTTGTTTCTAGGAATGAAATTAGGAGTATTGATTCCTTTTCAATTTTATTGAAGAGTTTAAACAGTAATGGCAATGGTTCTTCTCTAAATGTAGAATTCAGCCATGAAGCCATCAGGACATTGGCTTTTCTTAGTTGGTAAGTTTTTAATTACATTTTCAATTTCATTGATTGATATTAGTTTGTTTACAATTTTTAAGTCTTCATTCAACTTTGGTAATTTATATGTATCTATAAATCTGTCCATTTCTTCTGTGTTTTCCATCTTATTGGCATATAGGTTCTCAAAGTAGGTATTGATGATCCTCTGGATTTCTACTGGGTGCATTGTAATTTCACCCTTTTCATTCCTAATTACATAGATTTGGGCCTTTACATTCCTTTTTTAATAAGGTTAGCTAAGGTTTGGGTGATTTTTTCATTCCTTTGAAGAGCCAACTCTTTGTTTAATTGATTTTTTTGTATCATTCTGTTAGTATTCACTGCACTGATTTCTGGTCTGACCTTTATAATTTACTCGCTTATGTGAGCTTTGGGTTTGTCTTGCTCTACTTTTTCTAGAACCTTGAGGCTCTGCATTAGGTACTTTATTTGATTTCCCTCTGTTTTCCTAGTATGAGTTTTCACAGCTATGAATTTCCCTAGTAAGACTGCTTTCATTGTGTCCCATAAATTCCAATATGTTGTACTGGTAGTGTCATTCAGTTCCATAAACTGTCTGATTTCTTCTTAAATTTCCTCTGTTACCCACTGGTTGTTTAGGACTGTGTTGTTCAATTTCCATGTGTTTATAAAATTCTTGTAGTTTCTTTTGCTGTTGATCTCCAATTTTATTGCACTATGTTCTAATAATATACAGGAGATAACTTCAATTCCTTTGCATTTACTTAAAGATGTTCTATGAGCAAGTATGTAGTCTATTTTGGAGAATGAACTATGTGCAGCCAAAAAGAATGTGTTTTCTCATTTTGTGGAGTGTAACACTCTAAATATCTATAAAGTCCATTTGTTCAAGAGTTTTGTTGAGTTCTAGTATTTTGTTATTTATTTTTTATTTAGTTGATTTATCTACTTGTGACAGTGTGGTATTGAGGTCCCCCACTACTATTGTATTAGTGGTTATTTAATTTGTATTAGATATTTAATGTGTACTATTTGTATTAGTGCTTATTTGATTTTTCATGTCCATTAGTATTTGTTTTATATAATTGGGCACACTAGTATTTGGTGCATATACATTTATGATTGTCATCACTTCCTCTTGGAGTCTTCCCTTGATAAGGATGTAGTGGCTTTCTTTGCCTCTCTTAATTAGTGTTGGTTCAAAATCCATTTTATCTGCAAATAGGATACTTACTCGTGCTTTTTGTTAGGTTCCTGTTGCATTGAGTATTTTCTACTCTTTAACTTTTAGTCTATGAGTTTCTTTTTAAGTTGTATGATTTCTTGTATGCAGCATAGTTTTGGATCTTGCTTCTTGACCCATTCTGCCAGTCTATTTCTTTTGATTAATGAATTGAGATGATTAACACTGATTGTTATAACTGATATGTATGGACTTATCCTTGCAGTGACCTTTATCTGTTGTTGAATTCTCCCCCTTTGCACTCAATTTCTTGTTTTGACTGATGGATTCATTCTTATGGGCTTCATGGGGTTGTGACCTTCATTTTTTTTCTAGCATATTGTTCAAAAGTTTTTGAAGTGTTTGTTTGGTATTCATAAAGTTCCTCAGCTGTTCTTTGTCTTGAAAGTATCTTATTTCTCCATCAATTTTGAAAGATAGTTTTGTAGGGTACATCAATCTGGGTTGGAGGATGTTTTCTTTTTGGGCTTGAAATATTTCATGCACACCAGGCTCTTCTTGCCTTGAGGGTTTATATTGAGAAATCTGGTGTGATTCTGATGAAATTTCCTTTGTATGTGATTTGTTTCTTTTCTCTAACTCCTTGTGGTATTTTGTTTTTCTGTTGGGTTTCTGGAATCTTGACTATTATATGCCTAGGTATAGATTTTTTTTTTTTAATCATGGCTTGTTGGAGTCCTATCTGCTTCATTTATCTGTTTGTCAGATTCTTTTCCCCTACTTGGAAAGTTTTCTGCCATCACTTCTGTGGACAGTTTTTTTTTCTATATCATTTCCACCCTCTCCTGTTACTTCATTGACTCCAATCAGTCTTATGTTATTCTTCTTTGGACCAGCTAGCAGCTGCTGGATTGATTTTTCATGGTCCCTTGCTATTTTTAAGAAATCTCTTTTCCTAGTCACTAATTGAAATCCTGTCTTGTATATTTGATCTTCTGTCCTCACATTGGCTCATTCTTCTGCATAAACTTTCAGTGGAGTTTTTAATCTCCTGGATATCTGTCTGCATCTGTTTTGTGAATTCTATTTGTTTCCTATGCTGGTATTCTATCATGTTCCTCAACTCCTCTATTTTTTAAAATCTGTTTCTCCTCTAGATTTATAGATCATGTCTTTCACTATGGACACAATCCCTGGTGTTATTTGTGAAATTGTTTCCAATTTTATTTTTTGCAGGTCCTCTTTTGTTGCCAGTTCAGGGAGTCCACATGGTTGAGTTTCAGACTTTTCCATCTCATTGGCCCTTGGGGTTGCCCTTGGTGATCTGGAAGTCTGGGTTTTAGTCTTGTTTAGGTGTCTTTTCATTTCAACTGATGCAGTCTCCTGTGCCATTATTGTGACTCTTTGGTCTCCCAGTGGGCTTCAATGCTCAACAAGTCTCAGAGAGGCCTTCTTTCTGCTGCTCACTGCTGCACCATTCCTGGGTTCAGAATAATTGACTTCTGGGTCCCCAAGCTGGATTGTTTTCTGGGCAGGATTCTGGCTGGGGCATGTACATATTTACTGATGGTACCTGGTCAGGCCACTTGCTGGGGCCTGTACACTCAAGCCAATGTTGTCCAGGCAGGCTTCTGGCTGGGGTCTGTGCGTACTTACACATGGTATCTGGGAGGACCTCTTTCTGGAGCCTGTGCTCCTGCTCAGCTGTTGTCTGGGTGGGCCTTTGGCTTGGTCCTACAGGCCCAATCCACTGTTGTATGACCAGGCTTCTGGCGGGGGTCTGTGTGCACTTATGAATGGTATCTGGGCAAGTTTCTGGCTGGGCCCTCAACCCAATTCTGAGCCCTAAAAACGCTGTTGTCCAGAGCTTGCACAAGGGAGCAGGGTCTGGGAGTGGTAAGACCCTATAGAAAGAGGAGGCAAGACCTACCCAGAAATACTCATCCATTCTTTCTCTATTCTCTGTTGAGTATTGTGTTTGCACAACATCCTGTGGGCTGCACATGCTCACCAGAAAGCACCCATGGAGAAGCCCCCAACTTCATTTGCCAGTGACTGCTAAAGAAAGCAGGAAGCCCTAAGTCTTGGGGGTTAGAGAGTGACCCAAAAAGTACTGTGAGTGGAGAGCAGAGAGTGACAGTTAGGATTCTGGGCATCAGAGGACAAGTTAGGCAGGTTTGTGGAGGGAAAAGACAGACAACCATGAGATTTTTCCATGCAGGGAAAGGAGCAGTGTGTGAGAGTATGGAAAATTTGGTGCTAGGCCAATTACACTTCCCCTCCCATCCCCATATTCATGGAGTCAGTTGGATCTCCTTCAGTTATCCTATGGTTAGCCACATCGAGAGCACTAATTGCAGGTGGGAGGTGATTCCAGGCACCCATCTGGATCTATAAGTCTCTTAGCCAACAGGTGGGCAATGAAGGAACAGCACCAAGAAGGACCAGCTTTGAGACCTGCAGTAGAGATATGTAATATAAATGGGGCTTTAAAAAACTTTCATTTTGTGTTTTAACAACAATGTGAAGGTATTTTTTTTCATTTTTAAACATTTTATTTTTGTCTTTCCTTTATTTTTTTCTCTTTTGCATCTGTCCTTTTTTTCCTGTCTTGCACTATTCCATTATTTTCTCTTTTACCTTTCCTCCCTTTTCTCCTTTCATCTGTTTTATATGTATAGTAAAATAAGAATTAACCAGTGATTTAATTTAAATAGTACTTTCTATGGACATGTCAAGATAACCCTCACCAATATTGTACATAGAGTAATCAAATATAAACTAACTACCCCCAAATTCCAAAACCTTTTACAGATTCCCTCAATCTCTAATTATATCTCCCACTTTTCCATCTGTAATCCATCTCCCACAAATATTCTCTCAGACTTTCCCAACATTGTCCCTTTACTCAAGCAATAAAAATAAATCCAACAGAGCCTGACTTGTTTTTCACCTATAGGTATTTCTTTTTTTCCCCTCTTTTCTAAATGACTTATTCCCTTCCTTTTACATTTCATTTTTCCCCTTTCCTTTACATCATAGTCTGTTAGTATCAATGTAGTAGAGTCCATAAGGTGTATTGATAACAGGGTGAAAGCATTAAAACAAGGTATAATATGTATGACTGATGCATGGTTGTATCTAGTGATGTTATTATAACTGGTAGATATTCTTTCCTTGCAATACAGTGACTGAGCCTCCTGGATTAACTTGAATAATTTAAGAAGGTAAATACCAAAACTCAAACAAAATCAAGATCAAAACCCTGGAAAACAGACATTAAGTAATGAGATCTGCATGCTAACACCAATGTCTTTTCACCCTAATTTTCCTGAACCCTCAGCAAAAACAAAAATTACACAATAGCAACATGACAAAATAAGGCAACAAAAATGTCTTAAAAAATTCCCAAATCCCACAATGCAGTTTCAAGTGGCATAGATAGGGAAGAATTCTTAAACCAAATAACAAAATTATACAAAATCTAAAGAAGCAAAGAAAATTGGACAGCTCAAGGATGGTATAACTGAGCAGATATGGTCTTAAAATACAACATGGTCAATGATCTTAAAGAAGACACACACAAATGTAATCTTGTATATGTAACTAAAATGATTCAAAACATGAATGAGCAATTTAGCAGAGAACCAGAGATCTTGAAAAGGAACCAAACAAATCCAGAAGACAAGAAATTTCTGTTAAAAATATGAGAAGCAGAAGTGAACAGTGTGAGGAAAGAGTTTCAGGACTAAAAGAGTTGATGCACTTAATAATATATTCAGAAATACCTTAAAAAAAGAGAATGGGAAAACAATCCAACAGCTATGGGATGACGCTAAGAAGGTAAACCTAAGATAATTGGCATTAAAGAAAAATCAAAGGACAGGACAAATGGCATAAATATATGTTTATGAAAATCACACCAGAAATCATCTCAAGCGTGGAGGCACATAGAACCCTAAGTAACCAAAACCAGAAATGAACTTCTCCAGGACATATCACAGTCAAAATCCCAGAAGTCCAGCACAAGGAGAGAATCTTAGAGAAAAACAATTTTTATCGTGTTCTAACTGATCATGTTTGGAAAATTTTACATGAATTTAACATAATTATATTTTTATTATTTGAATCCATAGATTTCCTTTATTTTCTCCTTGACAAAGTAGATTGGGGCTTAAAATTTCTGTTGAACCAATTACCCAAAATTGTGTTGGAGTTCACAATTTATTCAAGTAATTCAAATAACAATTTAATTCAATTAGCATTTATTTAGTTCCTAACAGTTTCATGGCATAAAAGAAAATATAATTTGAAATGAGTTTGAAATTTATTCATTTCAGTACAGGAGATATCAAAGTTCTTTAAATGTTGATGACAGAAATGATCAGGAGCTAAGAGTTTAAATAGTGACAAACAGTAACATCAAATGGGCAGTAGATACCACTTTTGTTTTGGATTTCTTGTTATCAGAGATGACAAAATACTGAGTATATAAGTAAAATCAGAGATATCTTCAGATCACTTTAGTAGAACAATATAATAAGCAGACCTAGGAGATGAAAAATTAGTTTCATTTCATTTTTATATCATCATTTAGACTCTGGAATTAATTTTTTTACTATTTTAGTTACCTTTTTACTATGCAGTATGTATGAGAAAATGTAAAAATTGAGTTCAAATATAAAACACTGTATGTTAATAACTATAAAACACTTGGTAATTTTTTAAGTAGCAATTTTATGTTATAAATTTCATTGAATCTTCCTAGGTATTAAAATACCTACTTTTTTTTTTTTTAACTGCCCATTACTTTGAAAATAGCGTCCAGGTTTTAAAATCATAAGTTCAAATTCAGGACATTTCTAGGGGAAAAAATAACAAAGAATAAAGGAGGGAGAATAGGAAAGAAGAAAAGAAAGAAGAAAAAGTCTTTCAGATCGCTTTATTTAACATTTAATAGTAAACTGTTGGGTAAATCCTTTGTTCTGGGCAATTAAATGTAGATGTTGTCCACTTTAAGAAGAAAATATATTCATTATAGTTGAAAATACAGAGTTCTTGCTTTCATTTCACATTTTTGTTACATAGCAAAATACGAGAAAACTTACCATCTGACTGACAAAAAAGAAAATGCTTTTTTTTGTAAACTTAATATCTCATTAAAAAGACAGTGTTAGGGCCTGGGATTTAGCTCAGCAGCACTGTGCCTGCCTTGCAAGTGCAAGGTCCTGAGTTTAATCCCTGGTTAAAAAAAAAAAAAAAAAGACAAAAAGATAATGTTAGTTGTAGTTCCAGTCTTTTATAGTAGTTCTAAAAGCAAATGTTATCTCATCTAAATGTTATTTTCACTGTTGCTTTTATAACCTTAAAATGAAATTTCACATTTGGAGATACATCTTAAAAGGTTATCACTTTATCCAAACCAAATTCTTTCCTGTATTTCTTTTTGAAATAGATACTTTGTTTTAAAAGTCTTATTGCAGTGCTCTTTCAATGGTAATATGCTTCATAAGGGTTTACATAGGGTTTAATAAACTGGAAAATGTCTGTGCAATTGTTTATGCAAAGGTTATTGTTAACTTTCAAATTTTGGAAACAGAACATTGAAGTTCAAGTATCTTATAAAGTATTATTTACATTAAATTTCTAAAGCAGTGTTTAAATTTCTGACAATGTAGAGACCTAAAAATCACATCTAGATCAGAGAAATGCTCCACATTAATGTAGCAGATCACTCTGTACCTGAAATCTCTTGCATGAATGCAACTAAAGCAAATGTTAAGTTTTGCAATCACTTAATTCCCTTACTTCCCTCTAACAGTTATAGGCATTTATGTTATTAAACCTAATATTGGCATGCCTTCTCCGTACTGCAAAATGATGAAACTAACTCTCCAAGGAAATTTAACAATATGGGAAAAGAGGTATTTTTCTTTTAACATTTTGTCAAGATATCATGACTAGCTTCTGGCCATGACAAAAGTTATGTCAGCATCATTATGTAACACCTGCGATCAGTGTAAAATAGAAGTGCTTTCAAAGACAGAATTGAGGATGTAACTGAAAAGTTTCTCTACAATGTTAACTCGATGCTCAATTCCCTAAAGTAAAGTAAATGGCCTGCAGCGAGGTCTGAAGAAAGCTGTGTAGGGGAATGAATATAGCTGCATGGGAGCTGGCACACAGGTATTCAGTTCTGAACCTGCTCTACTTCCGAATATTAAGCCTGCAGTTGGTTGCAGCCTTTATTTCTGAAGCATTTTGAGCTCATTGTGCTGAACAGCTGTACCTTCTCAGTTTGACTGACATTCTGGAAAATATTGATCTGAGAGTTGGGTGAAGTTACTTTCATTAAATAAGTGTTCATCATATAACAGACTAACTCAAAAAATCATGCTTTTACAAAAATTAAAAATCTTATATTTATCTTAAAATAAAACATCTAGTCAGTTAAATTCAGACTTTTTAGTGTAGTCTGAAAAGTCTGCTTTAGAATTAATTTAGAATAAATATCTGACAAATGAATATGCCATCAAAAAACAAGAAAAAACACCGAAATAAACATATCTTCCTAATTACTAAACACTTTCAAAATTCTCTGACAGAGAATTTCTTCTCCCACCTCACTTTCCTTGTGCTCTTCTATGGAGAAGAAGTGTTATATACAGACCATCTCCCATTATTCCCCTCCTATCAGTGTGTATTTCTCTAGAAGAACCTATTCTCAAGACTCAGCACTATCATGGTTCTCTTAGGTTCATATGCTCAGATTCATTTGCTCACTACTCTTTAGGAAAAGAGAAAGGATTTATTCAAAGCTAGCTCGGAGGAGATGGAGGAGCCCATTTGCCTCAAATCACCATCTCACCTAGTACAGGTGTGTTGGATTCTTTAATATATCTATCTTCCTGAACATGTAATATCACTTTATGACAAAAATTTAGTTTAATGGCTTCCGGTGTTATTCACAGGAAATATTATAAAAAAGATATATAAAGACTTTTGATAAAGTTGATATGAATTGAATGATTTTGACCCAAAACTGTTTGAAATATTGTACAGGAAGAATCTGTAGCAAGTACTACACAAAATAATTGTAGTAGCAGCTTTCAAATGATTAGAGCAGTAAAAACTGTTCTGCACCAACCTGAAATTAGGTAAATTAATCCTCAGAGGAATCATGTACCACAGTCTCAAGTAATCAGTAATAATTGTATCATATTGCTGAAGTACACTCCTAGATAGTTTTCCAGATCTGAAGTGTGTGCAACTGAAATTTGTCAAGCTGCAGCTGAAATTCAATCCCATGATCCGTGGAAATCCAACAGTGCAAGGTATCTAAATGTATACATGGTACTGTCATTTATAAGCATTTTTCTTTCATTTTTTACTTTTTAACTTAATTTTTTTATATCGTAAATTTTTCAATTTATATTTTTGTATTTACTCTAATAACAAGTACTTTGGTATGTTAAAAGAATTAAAAACGAAAGGAATTTTATTATAAATAAATATACCTATATGTCTTAAATAATTTTTATAAAAATTACTCACTTATCAAAGTTATTCTTCTACCTTTCTTAAACAGTGCAATCTACCAGGTACATTCCAGGTCAGCTAACATATGCTGTATAAATATTAGCATTTTACATAAAGCATACATAAAACAAAACATACAATTAAAATGTGTCTTGCAGTGAGTAAAGACCAGGGTTAATGAATTTAGCTCTAATTCGAGTCATTTTGAATATGGTTTTATAAATAATAATGTCCTTTTTAAAGCCATCTAAAAATGTTAATTAAATCTCTGCTTAGTTTCACAGTTGTGTTTAATTAGCTCAATCACTTTTTAAAATCTAAGCCTATAAAAAGAGCAATCTATTAACAGAATGTTTAATGGCAAATTGTTAACTTCCAGATTTGATCCCTGAATGATCCCTGGGTATGTGGAAAAGTAAAATGTAGGAAAATCGCAGCATTTATAAACAGGCCTTGTAACAGAAGAGGTTAGTGGATGCAAGTCAAATGATTTTCTTTCTATATTAAAGGGAGTAATGCTACTTGAGTTAATGGTATTACATGTATTATATACTAAAGATTTTCAATAAAGGCAGAAGTACATTTACTGTACCTTTACTATGGTCATTTGAAACATGCTTTTGTCTAGAAAGATCTTAATCTTTGTCAATATTAAAAGTGCCCTGAGGTGAGTATGGACTTTATTCCTGTTGAGCAGAAAGTTAAATTAATACCCTAAGGATATGCCCTCTACAGAGAGTCACAATTATTACTCAGCCATTAAAGTAATATACACTTTCTTTAACAAACCTATAATCTATTTACAAACAATATTTCAATTAAAGTTCACTTCCCAGAGCATGGCAAAATAAACGGTTTTTACTTCACTACTTGTAAAAACACATTTCATCTCACATGTATTTATTTAAACAGAAAGGAGGTAGTATGTCAATGTTGCTTAACCTAGAAGCCCTAGATGGCAGAGAAAATGGAATTTGAATATGTGTACATATTACCCTAATGAAAACCAGAAACAATTCAACTGTGAATGGTTCAATTTTTAAAACTGTAGACTTTTAAAATTATGAGAAAATGCAATTCTTTTCTTCAAGCAAATTACTTGAAAGAAGTGGAATAAGTTATTTAATTCCTAAAGAATTAAGAAAATCCACGTTTATATAATAATAATCAAATGTTGATTATTTAGGCATTTTTATATGCATCTCATGTTTCTAGTCACATAGATTAGACTTCAATGATTTAATAACATTGACATTTATTTTAAAGTATTATTTGACCTTATTTATCCATGAATCAATACTAAAGCGTACGTTAACTGTAAAAGATTTTTTTTTTTGGTACCAGAAATCGAACTAGGGACCTTGCGCTTGCGAGGTAAACAGCAGAACCACTGAGCTAAATCCCTGGCCCAACTGTGAAAGATTTTAAAACTTTCTATCTAGCATAAAATAAGAGAACAAATAATTTGTTGATAAAATTATATCAATTGAGATCTGAAAACAAAGAAAACATTTAATTACTTCTTTTTAATCTCTTTTTCCAAGACTAATAACATTATTAATGAATTGCTAGTAAATTCTATGTCACATCCATAATACACATTGAGTGATTCACAATTGTATATTTTTGGATAATAACATGTAGCTAAGACCTAGAATTAAAATATTTTATATATAAACAAGTATATTGTGTAAATCACAGAACAGTGATGTGGAAACAACTTAGTGACTATAACAACTTCTATTGTACTAAGATGAAGCCTATCAATAAGCAATCTATGTTTTCTCCATACTAAGGATATACATATTCTTAGCTCCAAAGCTGACTGAGAATCTCTCTAAGGTATCAGGACAATAATGTTTCAGATTTGCTACTTGGAACTTTTTACATTATTGAGCTCAGATCATTAACCACTTTCTGGATTATCAACCATATTTTGAAAGTTTCAAACAATTTAATCTTAAAATAATTTTTAGAAAATAAAATCCTCATATCAAAGTATAGAACAACAGATTTTCTATCTTAGTATCACTTTCATTATTCTTTTGTACCACCATTTCTCTCCTTAATTTTTATAGTATTTTTTTTCTCAGTGTAATTAAAATACTTAAAATGTTTCTATAATACAATCCAAAGAACTGTTTGGGGGATCATTTCCTTGGGGGAGAGCAAATGCACATCACTTCATCTGTAAACTCCAGTAGCATCTCTGAATAGGTAAGTCTAAATGAAGAATTTAGAAAGATAGCTTACCTCCACTGACGTGATGTATTGGTGTAAAAGATGGGGAGCAGCATTCAATTCTAGCTTTATTTGGTTTTTGCAATTTTAAATATTTATTGCTATCTTATTTGTAAGTCCTAAGACCGTTCTCAAAAAATTAAACTTAAAATTTTGAGCATAATTTTAAATTAAATTGAGTGTATTTATATTAGTGTAGTTATAGAAAGATTTTTTTTTGTACCAGGGATAGAACTCAGGACTTCCACTTGTGAGGCAGGTGCTGGTGCCACTGAGCTAAATCCCCAGCCTAGAAAGATTATTCTTAGTTGTTCCTTGTAATTTAATAATATTTCATTTTTATTCATGTATAATCTTAGTTTTATTTTTCTGAAGTTATTAAAAAGCTAACAATTTTTTAATCACATGCTCCAGTATGGCTGATAGAATTTTTCTGCTTTGTTATTGATATGACCTAAAAATCTAATATAATACTACCCATAACATAGTAAAGACTTAGTAAATATTTGTCAAAATAAAAATATTTATTTTCTAAACTCTATTCAAACTATAATATTTCTCTTAATGTAATTAGACACACAAGCTAATTCTTCAGTTCCATTTTAGTTCTTGGAGACATATTACTTAGAGTCCTGTATTCCTGTTCTTGTATGCACAGATTTTCTCTGGTCTATTTTATGCCTGTGATCTCAGTATTTCTCGCTTAAAATCCTAGAGAATTTTTGTATTTTTTCTATGGCATTTCTCTTATTTTATGGATTCTATTTCTTTGTTTACTCAGATATTTGTTAAAATGCGGTCATTAATAACTCCCTTCCTGTGAAAGTGCTTTGATGAAAGCTATTTATTCTGCAGCAGTATCTAAACTGGCTATGTTACAAATTGGTGGATACTGAATTTAATTTATTTTTAAATTTTATTTGTTTATTTATTTGGTACTGTGGATCGAACACGGGAACTTGTGCTTGCAAGGCGGGCGGCGGAACCACTGAGCTAAATCCCCAGAGAGATACTGAATTTTAAATTGGAAAATATTTTCTTCATGTTTTGGATTTTTCTTGTTTCCAGTAAAGTTTTTCTAAAATGTTTGATGCCATTGTGATATGTATGTGGCATATTTTTTGATATCACATAATGTGTAGAACTTGTTATTTGGAAATAGATTTCCTATTTTTACTTATTGAATGATTTCCTTTTTTTTTCTGAAATAGTTTCTATTTCCACATACCATCTCCTGACTTTTCTTATACTTTATTCTTATTACTTTTCTTACATTTTATTTCTAATTTTATGTTCTTTTTTTCCTACTTTGTTCAAAATTTCCTAATGTTTTCCAAGAGTTTGTTTCAAATTACCAGGCTATTTTATTTTCAATTTAAACTTTTCTATTATTTCAGTATACCTTTTAAATATTTTCGAAGGATCCAGTTCATTTTATTGTGGATTCTCTATGTGAACAAATCCTTGTGGGACTATGTGTAGTTTTTATTTTCTTAATGTTTCCTTCTGTTTTGTTAAATGTTTTGACTTTTTTCTTTTTTCTTTTTTTTTTTTTTCTGGTACCAGGGATTGAACTCGGGACCTTGCGCTTGCTAGGCAGGTGCAGGAACCACTGAGCTAAATCCCCAGCCCTTGACGTTTTTCTTTTATTTCTTTGATTTTGATTGGGTTTTTTGTTTTGTTTTGTTTGTTTTTTTGGTACCAGGGATCAAACTTGGGACCTTGCGCTTGCAAGGAAGGCGGTGGCACCGCTGAACTAAATCCCTGGCCCCAGATTGGGATTATTTTTGATTCAGAAATTTTCGGTGATAATTGTTTTATATTTTCAAATGATATATATTTTTTATATGAGATACAAAAATGCTGAGGGGAAGCACTGTCTGTTATCGTATAACTTTCCAGTTAGTAAGGTTTATTTTAGTATGAAAAGGCAAAAAAATGTTTTATTCACTGGGAGAGTCCAAATAATGTAAAAGGAATTAATGAAATAAGAGTTAGGAGCCTATTAGGCAGAAAGGACAACAAACACCCCCAAAATGGAATTGGCAGAGTCATGATTCTGATTCTCCAGTGTTCTTGTAAAACCATCTGGAAGATGTCCTTCAGCTGTGTGGGACCTCCATATAGTATGGTCACACAGGCCATTGACTCAAGCATAGATGGGCCTTGTATGAACAGTGCATGGATTGAACCCTAAAAATTGTGTAGTCTCTTATCGGGTAGAAATTATATTGCTTACACAATAGCCTGACCTCTCTTCTAAATTCCTTAAAAAGACCTAGACTAAGAGCTCTTGTGGGCATCCTACTCAGAACCCCATTCTTCCACCCCAAGTTAGCAGGAGCTTTAATTCTTTGCCTTTATATCTTTCAATTTATTGCATTTGTTTCTTTTAAATAAAGTTGCTTGCAGCCTACTTCTTTGGTCCTTGATTTCATTCTTTGTCACCACAGGACATGAGCCCAACATTCCAGCAACAATTTGATAGGGCATTTTTATTTTTTCTCACTGTGTCCAGAAACCTTTTGGTTCAGTTTTTCCTAAGATTTTACCCCTTCTCTTCAGCATGGGTGGCAGAAGCATAACCATGTGAATCGGAGTGGTAGTAAAACTATAGCATACATGCCGCAGGTGGCTGTTTTATTATTACTGAAAACTAAAAGATTTGCCATCACTGGTTTAGTTGGTGAGAGGAAGAGGGCACTTGGGGTGAATTCTTAAATATTTCTTACCACATTTTTTCAGTATTTTTAATATTGACAACACCAACATGTAACTGAAACTTCCAAAGTAATTTGGGGCATTATGTGGTTGTGCCACTTAAACTAATTCACATTTTGTTCCATTTCATGTCTTTTAGCTTACTATCCAGCCTTTTCAATCTGCTCCACCTTCACTACTTGTCAATACATTGCTTGCCTTCCAAATTATATTGACATCTTGTCACTCTCCACTGTTCATTTTAACTCTTCTGTTTTAAGTGCTTTTATGTCATTTGGGGGTTCTGGAGAGTAGGATCTGTGACCATCAATTCATCAATCACTAAAAACTCAACATATTGCATTTAAAAACATTAAATAAACACTTTAGTAGAGAAGGTGCATGCTGAAATTCTGATTAGATAACTAAATGTGATTAATAGTAAATAGTCACAGTATTCAAAAGGGGTATAAATGAAATCTTAAGTATTAATCCATGGTTAATTAATTAGATAAAGGCCAAATAAAATATCTTTTCTAAGGCATGACCCTTTCCTTGTAGAAATTTCAGTTTTGATGAGAAAATTATACTCACGAAGCAATTAAAGACAATAAAAATGGAATGTAATCAAATGCTAAATTTCATGATTTAACCATTAGAGGCAGGAGTTCAGGAAAGAGCAAAATCAAAGTACTTCAAATTCCCTCAGATGATTTGCCCCCTATTCTTGGTGGTATTTACATTTAGTTTGTTATATACTTCAGAGATATCTCTTAGGTTTTACTATTGCATTTCTAGTAGTTAAATCCTATCCCATTAAGATTGTTTTCTAAAATGTGAGACAGGGAACTCTACAACTTCTTGTTTTACATAACCAGAAACATTCATTTTAATATTCCTATCATGTTGAGAATCAATAAAACCTGGAGCTTCATTTTGCAAATAAATCTAGGATCTCAAATTGATATAAGGATGGATTTTAAATTTCATAATTTATTCATGAACATTTCTAAATCCCACTATATGTTGTTTCTGTACTTGGTATTTAGTGAAAAAGCATAATATTTGGAGGAACAAAGTATTAAATGTAGCTAGAGTAAGGGAATTATAGTAAAACAGGTTACCTGTATGGACCTTTTAGGAAATGAAAATACCAAAGAGTAAAATGTACATAAGGAGTATCCCCACACTGTACAGCAATAGTAAATAATGGAATTCTGGTCTGGTTAGCAGAAACTTTGGATTTTATTGGCTGTGTAAACTTCAACAAATCATTTCATTTTTATATTGAATTTGTTGCTTTGAGACTGCTTTTATTTTCCATTTAGATTTAGTTAAATGTTAATTATTAAATCAAGGCCCAGGTTGTAGATCCGTATAAAATTTTAGACATTTATGTACCCCAATCAATGTGGTGGGAACTCTGTTTTCCTACCCACATGCTATAATATGGATCTTGTTTCCCCCTTCCCCAAAGGCCCATGTTTAGAGGCTTGTTCCCTTGAGTGGCACTACCAGAAGTTTGTAGAAGCTGTCAGAGGTAAGGACTACTTGTAGTACTTGTAGACTCATTAGAGGCATACCCTTGAAGTGGTTAGTGGGACCTTAGCCCACCTTCCTCTTTCACTCTTTTGTGTTCTAGCCATGAAGACACCAGCTTTGCCTTCTACTCACTCCCCATTATGATACACTCAAGCCAAAAAGAAATAGGACCAACCAACCTGGGCTAAAACCTCTGGAACTTAGAGCCAAAATGAAAAATTTCTCTTTATAAATTGATTATCAAAAGTATTTTGCATCATAATCAAAATTTGAATAGCACACCACAGCATGGAAAGTTACTTAAAATATAGATTTATTCAATTTCCAGACTGCCAAAAAACTTAGGTTTCAATAATTAACAGAAGTGTGGCATTTGAATGATTTTATAAACGTAAATCTAGCCCACTTATCATCATCTAGCCTACTTACTCAATTAATGCTTCTAATTCTGTCCAGGGGCTTCTTCATGATGTTTGAATATTTCAACTAAAATCTAGTGAAGCACTCTTTAATAAGTCCATGATATGAACTCAAGGTTTTTTGTTTTATCATTCCTTTGTTCTATTTTTCATGGCTTAAGATATATAATCAAATGAAAACTATGGTAAAGTGTTCTTTTGTAATGTAGATAATTGATTGCAGGTCCAATGTGTGGCTCCTTGGAACTAAGAAAATCACAGTGATAAGTTCTTTTCAATTACTTGAAGGAAAATCAAACTGTGCTCTTCCAGTTTTAGGCTAGTCTTCATGGTATGAAGCATCCAAAATTTCTGAAATTTTGTCTTAACTGAGATCATTTTTAAGTCCTCTAAAATTTTAAGTTGTTCTGGTTAGTTTTTATCACTGTCAGAATGCAGAGAAGAGGAGTGACTGTTGGGTTCCAAAAGTAAACCACAAGGAATAATGAGAGGCTGTGGAATAACCCAGAATGAGAGAGGAAATTGTCTAAGGCAACAGCTGAGAAGATAAGAGAGAAAAGATAGATATGGAGTAAATTTCATCATAAAGTCTATAGCACCTCCTAATGGGTTGAGTGTATGTAGTTGGAGAGGCTAAAAGAAATCACAATGTGGGGCTGGAGCAAAAGGAATCATGGTGCCATTTACAGAAATAGGAAGACTAATTTTGGAGCTCATTTCATTTTAGACTTGTTAACAGTCATGTTTCTTAAAGATATTCAAAAGGAGATATTAATTAAGATGTTCCCTGAAAGACAGTGAAAAGCAAACTTACCTTCACCTTAAAAATCATTTGTACTAATTCAAGAAGGCAACTAGTGATTTGTACAACACTACCATATTTCCCTTTTAAATTTGCTCCCATAGCCCATTGAACTGGTACTTCTTAAATGTGATGTGCACACAAATCATTTCCTGACCTTATTAAAATATCAACTTCTAGACAATTATTTCCCACTTCTACTTAATTGTGTACTTTATGTTGCTTCTTCTTCACTCCCATTTGATAATAATTTGCCTTTTTTCAGGAGAATGAAGATTGGAGAGAATTCACACATATTTCTCTATGAAATTTACCAAACCATTGATCTAGTAGATATTCTTTGTTTTAAAAATGGAGTTTCTTAAAGAGAGCTATACTCCAATGTTCACCATAGCATAATTCACAGTTACTAAGAAATGAAAACAACCAAAGTGTCCTTCAACAAAGAATGGATAAAGAAAGTGTGGTACATATACACAATGAGATATATTGAGCCATAAGAATGAATGAAATCTATCATTTGTGACAATGCCAGTGAAACTGGAGGTTATTATGGTAAGTGAAATAACCCAGACATGTATACCACATGATCTCATCTATATGCAAAATCTAAAAATGTTGCTTTCCTACAGTTAAGGATATAATAGTGATGATTAGAGGCTTGGGAAAGTAAGAATGAGGGAGGGCTGAGGAAAAGTCTATCAACTTACACTGTTACAATTAGATGGGAGTATGTAGTTCTATGTGATATTCCACAGCCTGATGAAAATAGATAATAATGATGTATTATCTATTTCAAAAATTAAAAAGAAAAGATTTTGAAAATTTTCACCATAAACAGATGATTCATGTTTAAGGAAATAAATACGTTCAACCATATTTAAATATTATGCAATCCATATGTGTATCAAAACATTACATACTTATAGTACCCCATAGGTACATGCATTTTTTATCTCTGTTAAAAGTATATTTAAGTTTAAAAATAAAAAATCTGTCTTATAAGGTCAATCCCTGTGTTTACTAGTTTTCATCTCTTTTTTTCTTCCAATAATCCTATGATTGCTACCTCATTTTTAAACATCATCTCTTTCCACTTTTAATAAACCATTGCTTTCGGCAACATTACAGGCTAGATTTTCCCTTGCTTTATAAAATCATGTTGATAATGATTTTACGCACTATTTCTTTTGGTAGCTGTTTTAGAAAAGCATATACTTCTTTCCTCCAATTCCTTTCCTTCCATTTTGTGGAAGCCATTGTAGTAATAGCTATTGTTAAAATCAATAATGATCTTTACATTGCCATGAATAACAGTAATTCTAAGTTTTTGTTTCACCTCTTCTATCAAGATAATTTACCTAATCTTCCTTGCAACTTTATTTTCCCTCACTCCTTGTGACACTGACTTCCCTTTGATTTTTCTCTGAATTCTGTGGTGTGTCTTCTCTGGCCTTTGACTGGCTTCTCATCCTCTTTGGCCCCTTAATTTTAGAGTATATTAGAATTAAGCCCCAGGCTAGGAGCTCTTATCTCTTGTATGTATATTGTAAGCCTCTACTACATTTTGTACTGTTCATGGCTTTAGATACCATGTGTATTCTGAATCCTGTGAAATATACCTTCAACCCACATTTTTCACAAATCTATGTCTAATTGATGGTGTAATTTATTGTTCAAATTAGAATACACTTGAATATTATGGGGGAATTAATATTAAGTATTCTGAGAAAACATTTGTAAACCACGTCTTACACTGGCTGAACAGTTTTAATGGTCCCTACATCTATACACAATTGCCTACTCATCATACACATTTGGATGTTGCAACAAAGATGATTGATTGTCCACCCAATCCTTTTGCTATTCTTCTCTAGTGATAGGATCCTCTATTTTTACATGAGCACAAGACATTTTAAAACAAAAACTAAATCCTAACATTTCTTTTGTGGTTGTAGGTGACAAAGTGCCTTATTTTGTACAATAAAATGTAAGATAATTTGGTATGTGTAACTTCTAAAACCTGGTTTAAATATAGAAAATAGGTCTACCTTGGATTATTCTCTTTATTTTTTTTTTCTGGCTAGAGTATAAATGGACTCATGTAGAACCTTTAAATTGCAGCCACATTTTAAGGAGATGTTACAAAGATAGAAGGGATTTGGATATTAAAATTGCTGACTCAACAAAACACTCCCTGAACTTCCTGTGTTTATGTGAAAGATAAGTAACACTTATGTTGTTATAGCCAATGTTAATTTACTATTGATTAAAATTAAACTTAGCTCATACAGATGAGGGTTTCTACCATTTATCTATTCAACAAATAATTATTCAGCAGTTATTTCTGTTGTGGGCATTTGGGATATACTAATGAACAGAAAATGGGTCTTCTCAGAGGATCCATGCTAGAGGATATAGTCTTAAAATAATGTCAAAAGGAAAGTTAACATATTAAATAACAAATAATTTAAAACATTAGAATGATAAAGCATAAGGGGGAAAAGAAGATAGTGCCAGAGGGGATTAGAAAATCTGGTAATTGGGGAAACTTGATAGTCTAAATGAGGTCATCTCTTAAATATGAGAGACCTTAGGCAAGCGACTTTGAACAAGTAGTTGAACAAGGTGGGTAGTTTACCTGTGAACATATTGGAGGATGGCCATTCTGTGCAAAGAGAATAATCATAGAGACCCTAAATGAGGAATGTGCTTGTCTAGGGAGACATGAGCTAGTTCAGCTGGAATCGAGTGAGTAAATTAATCTGAAAAGTGCAGTTTATGAAGTTGTGAAGATTCAGATTTCACAGGGACTGTTGACCAGAGAGAGGATATGATTTTCCTTTGAAAAAGATAGAGAGGTATTGAAGGATTCTCTATTGAAACATGATGTGACTTAGATTTTAAGAAGTTTACCATCTCTAGTATGAGAATATGCTGTAAGGGTATCAAGTGTAGACAAGAATAGAAGCAAGGGCAGCATTTTATAGCTTTTTACAAATATCAGGATGAGGATAATGATTGTTAACTCAAAACATCCTGAGTAAAGTGCTTGATTTCTCATCTACCACTGGTCACCTCCCCAAATGCTTCTTTTTGCAGGCTTCCATATCTCAATAAATAATAACTTATTTTTTCCAAGCTTAAAACTACAAAACCACCTAGAATCATTCAGAGATGAAAGCAGAGACCTTATCAATATGTAGCTTTTTATGAAACTTGCTCCTGCCTTTCTCAGTTGTCTTTGTTCAGTCATTTTTACAATTATGTACAATAATGAAATATTCTCCCCAAATTGTTTTAGATGTTGAAGCTAATAACACTGAATTTCCATCACTAAAATATGTTTTGTTACTACAGGTCTTTACAATTACATATAATTACAAGTTACTACTATTTGTTAAATATAAATAAAGTACAATTTCTATTCATTGGCCATTTGTAGCACTTCCTGTGTTTCATTGCAATTTATAGTCAAACGCAATAGCACTGACTCCTCTTTGTTCTTCAAGTAAAAAAAAAATTCATCAATACTTTTATTTCATTACTTAACTAATTCTTCAAGTAAGAGTCATAAAGTGAGGAAAATGAGGAGTTTTGCATTACACATTGTCATTGTTTCTGAACTGCATTAAAGTCCTGGCCTGAAGTATATGTGTTAATGAATTGAAAGTCTAAATTAAATAATCGCGAGTACACGAATCATAATTTTCCATCAAGTGAACGAAAGTCAGTACAAACGTTAAAAATTTCATTACATTTTCTTGAACTTTAACCTCTGATATCACAAAAGAAGGCTTGAGTTTAAAAGGAATATATAAGATTTTGTTTTGAAATAGTTAAAAAGTTCTGACCAAGACAGCTATATTAATATCTACAGAGACTACAAAGAAAACATGTTATGTTCATTTAATCACATACAGATCAACATTGAGACAATGTGAATGTATAAATAAATGTAAAGAACTCATTTTACTCTTCACTTGATGGATGCAATTACTTTCTTTAAATATCATTTTCTAATCAATCATATGAGTAATTCATTGCAGTAGCTGGAGAAATAACCATCTTTCTGATTATCCTGAAATCCATATAATTCCTGGAAAACAGAAGTTTCAGAAAGCAGAGTAAAAATTCAGTTCGTTTGAAATGGTGGTAAATAGAATCCAGAGAGTTAAAATGAGAAGCACTAATTATTAGGTGTCATCTATGACTAAAGTCCATGTCACTATAATTCTAGGATTCATATTCATCTCTAGCTCACTTTATTTTTTCAAAATAATTTTAACCTAACTATAGAGTATTTATTTTTAGTTTATTTAATAATGGATAACTAATTGGAGGATATGACTAAATTTTCTTATGCCATATCAGAGAAAACAAGCAGAAAGCAAGTTTTCTCTAAAATTTTGTTTTTTAGCTTACTAAGGAGTACCTATGATCAGTAAAACTGATTTCTTGTTTAAATATTGGAAAGTTAAAATTAGTTTATGCATAGCAGTAGTTATCTGAATTCTCTTTTGTGTCTAGAGGGTGATAAAAGGTCACATGATATCTTTTTTGGTTATTTTCCCTAGTGGAAAATATTAACACTAAGTTTATTTTACTATTTTTTCAAGATTAATAGTCATAGACTTCCTGTGTCCCAAGAATATAGTTAAGTTTGGACTATGTTTTACAAGTTTAAAAATGAAACAAACATGATCCAAATGTTTATGACATTTTGTATTAATTTCAATAAGAAATAATTTTAACTGAAACATATAAATGATTCATAGACAGTTTTAGAATAATGGGACATAATTTAATGTAAGACCTCATTTTATTTGTATAAAATACACATACATAAAACACATTTTACTGTCATTTACTTATATTTTATAAATGAAAATTATGTTAATGGAATATCTGAAAAACAGAAGTAGCAATGATTTGAAAACATTAGTACATAAGTACATCTTTGAAATCATAAGGGTTAATACATTCAGTTTTTATCTTCAGTAATGTCTGTTTTAGACAATAACTCCCATATTTTTAATTATTGATTTAACTTGTATTACATTTACAAAAGTAAAACCACAAAATTTACTTTTATGCTTTTTTATCCTAATTACTAAGATAAGTATATACTTTTAAATATGATAAATATATGTATTAATTATATAACTTATCTATAAATAGATTCTATCATCTATAAAATGATAATACAACAAAAGCAAGAGTCTTTATTTACATATATATTAGAAGATCATTGCAAGCAAGAAAGGAAAAGAGAAATAGAAGGATGAAGAAAGGAAAGAGAAAAAATACTAAAACTTGAATTAATGCATAAGGAACAATATACCTATTCAAACTCAACTTTACTAAACTTTCTGTGGTCTAAACATTTTGCATAATCTTCACATATGTAGGTTGGCACTTCATCATTCTTATCATTAAACTATCAAAGTAGAATTCTCAAACCAAGTTTATGCTGATTTTTAAAAAGCAAATACAATATTACCTAATGTATTTATGAAACAGTGCCATGTAGCATTGTTCATTTGCAGACCATAGCATTTCCTTGATTTGTCATTGTAATTTTAAATGATTCAATACATAGTAGCTGTGCATCTTGGCACAGGGCTGTAATCCCAGCACACTGGGACACTGTAGCAAGAGGTTTACATGTCCCAGTTCAACTGAGGCAAGTTAATGATTAAGACAGTGTGTCACAATTATAAAGAGAGAAAGGAAAAATAAGATGGAAATGTAGCTCAATGTAAAGGCCCTGAATTTAATCCCCACTATCAAACACACACACACACACACACACACACACAAAAACCCCAAAACCCAAAAATACAATCTTACAAAACTTCTGTTACAAACTAATTTTTTTAACTTTTATTAGTACATGTTTGCAGTACTTAATGATTACATTCATGGTAGGAAATTGGTACATGGACATAACATATTTCAATTATTTCCCCCTCCCCTCCACCTCCTTTTATTTTTCCAGCATCGGATTTATTTATTTTGTTTTCAAGACCTTATAAGTTTAATTATCATGTATATAGATTGAAAATCAGACTCATAAACCAAAGAACATATAAATTATGTAAGATAATTGTAGTAAGTTAAGGTGCAAACTTATTTTTTGCTTCAAGTCAATGATTTAAAGTTTATTTAACATGTTTTAGAGTTTCCCTTGTGTATTCCTTACTCTCAATAACTTCTTTTATTTAAGTGTTCTTTGAAACATCAGGTATGTACATGTGAATACATGGAAATGACTATGCTCAATCTATTCTCCATCCCCTCAGTTAAGGTGCACTTAACCTCAAGGTGTGCATGGTGATCCCGGCTCCACTGAAACTGACCTCATCTTTTACTGTCTTCATCAATCCTTTTCCAATAGATACAGGTTTTAGTGCCTACTGTAGTAGCTTTTATACCTAATCAAGAATCATACCATATTAATAATGAAATCTCTACCCATACATCCTGCTGTATTGTGGTTGATTCTATTCCATCTTGCCTATTTGTGTCCATCAGAGAGGAAAAATAATACTGATTATTCTCTACAACTCTTATATCAGAGGCAAAGGAAAGTGAGTCTAAACAATCATAAATTGCTGTTTGTGGTAGTACATGCCTGCAATACTATCATCTGGGAGGCTAAGGCAAGAAAATAGCAAGTTAGATTCCCACCTCAGCAACTTAGCAAGACCTCATCTCAAAATAAAAAAATAAATAAATAAATGGACTGAGTACATAGCTTAGTATGAAGCCCCTAGGTTCAATATGTGCTACAAAAAATAAATACATATCAATCAATCAAACAAGCAATCTTAATTCACACATGTTAATTTTTTGACTATGTAAGCTTGATTAATTGCCATGTATTTCTGACTTTATTCTAGTATAAGGCCATCTATGGATTTACTTTAAAATATATTTATTCTTTAAAATTTGAAAAGTAGTATGAATATAATTAATTGTTCTCCTTTTATCATTAAATATAAAAATTTACTTAAATTACATTAAAAGAACCTACAAGGAAGTTTATATAGAATCATAGAACTCTAGGTATTGAAAGGTATGAATTTGTTGAGGGAATATAAACCCTTCTTGAGTTCTGCTTTCATGATTAAAAAAAATAATACATATTCAGAAATTTCCATTTGTCATTTATTTGCAAGGAGAACATTGAAATGCCACTCCTCTAAGTATTTTGAAAAATACAATTTATTGTTTACTCCAAGACTGACGACACAGAGGAACCCCAAACTTTCTGTCTTATGTTGCTGTAACTTTGTACCCGTTCAACCAACTTCTCCTCATCCCCCATGTCCAGTCCCATTCTTTGCATCTGGTAGCCAGGTTTAAAATAATGCAACTACCAATAGATAATAAGTTAGGTGAACTACCACAAGCTATGTACAAAGGAAGGAAGGAAAGAAAAAGGAAAGGAAGGAAGGAAGGGTGGTAAGGAAGGAGAGAGGGAGGGAGGGAAAAAGAAGGCAGGAAGAAGAAAAGGAAGGCTGGAAGGAAGGGAAGGAGGGAAGGAATAAGGGAGGAGAAGGGAAAGACAAGGCAAGGCCAGGCCAGGCCATCTTTGAAACAATGTGTCTACCAATAGAAGAGAAGTTAATGAAAGAAGTTTTATGAAAAAAGAAAAGGCAAAGGTAGAAAGCTCCAGTACCAAGAAGTTTTTTGTTCTTCCAGGAACTCATCACATGGTCTATTAATAATAGTTTCCACAAAGTTGTTTCTCATACTAAGTGAAAATCTAGCTTCTGACACATCTCCCATTAATAGTTCTGTTTATTTAAAACCAATTTTATGAATTTTAAATTCTCACACTGAAAACTTCTCCTATCTGTGGATGAGCTTTTGATGGCTTCTCTCTGAATATTAAATTCTCCATCTAAATATTCCCAATTCCCTCAATCATTCATTATGAGATAGTTTTAAACAACTCACATTTATTATGATATATATATATATGTATATATATGTGTGTGTGCTTCTTCCTCCCATACACTATAAATTTTAATTAGAACCCTGCCTGACACTTTAGCATATCTAACAAAATGGTATACTATTGAACATGCAATTTAATGAACCCATCACAACTGGGCATTGTTTTTAAACAATACAATCCATAGTCAATAAGAAGATTGCAGAAAAGAGGCAGAATGTACCATGTAGAGGCACAATAAAATTAAATAAATAAAATAAAATAAAAATTTAAATTTGTATGCCATAATTTAACAGAGAGAACTTCAGAAGTTAAGTAAAAGCAACAGAGATGTGTTCTTTGCTTCCTTATAGTTCCAGCATCTCAATTTTTTTCCAAAATTATGCATATTCTTTTTTTTATAATGTATGCAATGATTAAGTTAATGTGGTTTTGACAGAACAGTGTGCAGCCTGTATTTATCATGACAGCACAGGTAAACTTCAAAGCATCTATCCATGAATAAAAATATGAACTCAGAGCTTCAGCAACTACTCTGTAAATATGACATCATAAAACTTACTGTGTGATACTTGATACAAAATTTTCAAATGCATCTAGGTAAACAGCTGTTGCGGACGCAGTTACATGTAGTGTCACTTCTATCCCTTTTGAAATGAAATTAATCATTGTGCCAGCTTGTGAGGATCCTGTTGACTGGCAACTCTCAGATCTGGAGAGTCACAAAACCCAAGGTCATATCATTTATCTCAAAGCCACTGACATCTAAAGACTGGTCAGTGCTCAAACAAAAAAGCCTGTTCCTTCGTTCAGGGATGACTCTTATGCAGTTATCTGTTGAAAAGTGGTAAATGGAATCACAATTTTTCAGACACATAAAAGACATTTTAAGAATCAATTTTGACGTTTCAAAGAATCAATTTTGGAAGTAGTCTTAAGCTCATTTGGAAACATGCTAAGTTTGAAATGTATCTTAGACGTGTCAGTGGAGACATCCAGCAATCAAAAGAAAAAGTAAGTTTGGAATTGAGAGGAGAATTGAGTCTGGCAATATATATTTTTTAAGTTATCATAATAATGGTGTTGAGAACTAAAAAGATTGTTTGAAATCCCAAAAGAAATGAGCAAAAATCCCAATGAAAGAGGTACTTCCACATTTATAGTATAAAATGATGAGGAGAAATCAATAGAAGAAAATAAAGGCAGCATAAGAACCTGGCCTTTCATGTGGCAATTTGGAGGCCATACAAAAGAGGTGTAAAGGCCTGAGAGAACAGAAAGAACATAATTACTGCTGGAAAGAGAAGAAAACAGAAACTGTTTATGTTTCTTGTTATATATCACAATGTAATTTCCATCAGAGTTTTCTGTGAATTCAAAAGGTGAAATTTTGTAAAAACATTGCTTAGATATTTGTGTAAATACTGAATTGTCTCTCTGGTGTGAGAAACTGAAAGTGTAAATGAGGACCAAAATGCATAACAGATAATGTGAAATAGGAAGCAAAGGTTCAAAGTGGAAGGGAAAGTAGGAAGGGTGGGGGAAGGGAAAGAAGGGAAAGAAAAAAATATGACAAAAAAAGGAAAAAATGGAAACAAAGATTTTTTAAATAGGGAGTGGTGGAGGGGTGGATGGAAGGGCAGGGGAATGGGAAAAAAACAACTAAGATATATCATGTACAGGTAGAAATTTCCAATGTTCAATGTGATCATAATATATACCTAAAATGTACCAATAAAGTTATTTTTTAAAAAATGCTTACTTATTTTCCTTTCTTTGGGGAGGGTTTAAAAGATTGTGGTTAAAAATACTCAAGTGATTTTAAAACATGGCCAGATCTTTTAAAAATGCTTTGATCCTAACAAAATAACTTAAAATGAATTCTAGTCCAACTATGAAAATATTCAGGCTTAAATGTGAAATTTAAAAGTATGCTATGAAACAACATTAAAAAAGAATGTGATCTCCTTTTCACATACTTTTGGTATACACACACATTATACTTGTGATACTTTGTTTTATGTAATTCAGCATAATTTAAAAAATACAGGTCAAGTCTACATTTCTGCATCGATGAGTTTGAATTATATTTAACCTTGTGCAAGTTCTCAACAAAGAATGGTGCCATTATTTTGAACTTCCTATTTTCCAGCCTTGTACTTTAAGCCCATCTGAACCTGTGCCCTCCTCTCTCCATGGAAAGCCTCTCAGAACAATGTGGCTGGGTAAAATACCAGCTCCATTATGAAGACTTCTTTGAAATTTTAGTACAACTTTTCAATAATTACAATTGTAATATAAATGAGCTGTTTTGTAATTTTTTCAGTATATTAAAGAATTTGTCTTATCATTAAATATCCAAGTTAGTATGATGAGATTTTAATGTCTTATATTGAGTAAATTAACAAAAATTGTTCATTGTTTAATATTGGATATTTTGTCCCAAAGTTTTACTCAGTATTGAATTCTAAATAACACATATGAAAATTAATAACATATATTTAATATAACCAAAGCTTGTCTTTTATGAATACCTGGTAAACTAGTGAAATGTGAGGTTTAAGTTACTTTTGCAAGTCATACCACTACTTTTTAAAGTGAAGGGTTGCTATTAAGTATTTCGTAGCTTTTTCTCCTGTATTTCTTAATTGCGTTTTTCTTTGCCTCAGTTACAGAGTTCAAAAAATGAACTAAAAATTATTATTGTTATCACTTGAATTATAGAACTAATTTACAATTTTAGGGAAAAAATGAACACAGCATGAGGCCAATGAAAAGAAAAAAAAATGGTAAACCATGTTTTATTTCCAGGAAAGAAGCCAGTAATTGTTAACTCAGAACACCCAAGGAAATCATGGTTTTAAACATTTAGAGGAAATCACAAAAGCTTGAAGAGCTTTCCCCCAGGGCACCTTGGAAGAATCCATGCCTCTAAAATAGGAAACATTTATCAAGCCTTTGAGTACAGAAGTGTTTCAGGCTACAATGTCAGCAGAACTAGACTAAACCAACTTTCTGGCCTAATAGCCACTGTGCTACTTCTGTCAACATGACTTGCTTTTCTGTAAAAATGTGTATATATACATATATATGTATGTGAATCAGTATTCAGAAAATGAATGGAAAAGAAGAGGAAATTATTCCTTATATAAAATTATTGGTTCTTCAAAAAAACCAGGTAAATTATAAATAAATGACAGACATACTTTTATTAAAATTTCCCGTCATTATTTTGTTTTATTTTATATCTGGAATAAATTTATATTCAGTGGTTTTCTCTTGTTAAATTTTTAAGAATTGTTAATTATCTTTTATCAAATACTTAAAAGAGCCTAGAAGTCACTTTCAACTATTTGCTCTGTGGATTTGGAAGGACTAGAGTTTTTTTTTCTCACGGAGTGCAGTCATTCTTGGGCTGGGGATTTAGTACCTGGCTGGCAAGTGCAATGTCCTGAGTTTGATTCCCGGTATCCCCCCCAAAAATAAAGACAGTCATTCTTGTCCCAAAGATAGATAATAAATCAGCAAAATATAAAAATCAGAGGAAGAATATAATAATATATAGCTTATATATGTATATATAAAATATGATTGTAGTAATAAAATATGACATTTGATATTTGAAAGGAATTCAGTTGATTTTGGAAAAAATAGGAACTTATTATTGCAACGCATTTTTAATTTTCTAGATAGTAATGTTATTGGGTTATTGGGTATTTCCCATGTTATTGGGTATTTCCAAAAAATCAATTTGCTTATTTGCTATATATGTACTTGTTTAACATTTAATGAAAATCTTTTAGGAAGAAGCAGAATAAAAATGCAATAGCATATGAAAGGTTTCTATCAGTTTAAAGCAGACCAGCGATTTTTAAAGTTCTGAAAATTGTAATAGTCTACATATGTGTAACTATATACTTTTCCTTTTTATTCCTATAGTTATTTTGAAGCTTATGAGAGAAATGTTATTGTACTATAGTCTGGGATTAGCTGGAATAAATATACTGTATAGTAACCTCTATGGCCTGATATTTGTTTGCTTGTTAAATGTAAATGTCCTGCACATTTTCCCAATTCAAATAATCAAGACTAAGCTTTTGTATGTTATTTCCAATGATTACTGGTGTAAATTTTTAAATTTTCATTTGTATGTTTTAAGTATTTCCATGTCTAATTCAATATAAATTTGACTGATTTTTCAATAAATACTTTTCATCAGGCAATAGTAGCATCCCCAAAATATTTCTTTAACATTCTAATCTTTTTATATTTTTATTCATGCTCTTTTGGTCCCATTGATATAATTAGAATTCCCTTATTTTGGTAGAACAATCTTTAATGTTTTAACATTTTGTAAAATTGATGTTATTTTTTCAACATATCCTTTATCTCATTAAAAGCAAGAAGTGTTATTCCTAATTTGTCTAAAGATTTTATTAATTTATTAACTTAGTCACTTAATGTATATTTATAGTATTCCTAGTGTGTGTTAGATGCTTTTATCAAAAATTGAAAAATTAATGCAGAACTATTTATATGATTTCATTTTTAGTTTATTGGATGTAATAATGAGACAAATTTTATAAGCAAAGATAACTATTATTTTACCTATGCATTTATTCTCATTATTGGTTACTATCTATAGAATAAAAAACAAAAAAAATCAATAAATACTATAAATTATCATATTGTTCTTGATGCATTTTAAAAATGGTACAATGTAGAAGTCTGTGAAAGAATAATGATATTACTGGCAAATTTATTGTTACAAAATTTTTAACATTGCTGTCATGTACAGTGGTAATAATCTCCTCTGAATTAATTTGTAAAGGGGAACTATATAGTAATATAAAATAAAAAGTAGAGGACTACATCTTTTAATCCATATAAATCTATCAAATTCATATTATAAAGGTGAGAGTATAAACCAGAACACATTATTAAAAACTTCTTTGCATTATAGGTGAAGACAAATTTCAGTTTGACTTAATGGCCATAATATAACCAATGAGATGTTAGCAAGATATTGAATTCTATAAAATCTTGAGACATTTGGCCCTGGTTTATAAATTAGGAAGAGTTACTTTAATGTTAAGTTTTGACTAATGCACAATTGAACATATATTTAGATACAAGATCACCCTAAATGTATATGATATATGCTAGTTAAATGAAAGTAATGAGAATTTCTATCTTCTTATTTTTTATGTTTGGAACCTTTGAACTTCTCTCTTGTAGTTTTCCATAAAACATATAACAATAAATTCTGTGCTATAATCACTCCATTGTGTCATAGACCACTAGAACCTTTTCCTCTTTTGTTTTGTACCTGTTATTCAACATGTTTATATTCACTTTAGCTCTTCCTCCATTATCAGGCTATATAGTAAATACCTAAATCAGTGAGAATGAATTGTCCAGGTAAAACCTGGAATCAGAGTTTACACAATTGCAATTACAAGATTCTCGATTAAATGTTTCACTTTTATCTCATGTTGTATCTCAAACACCAGTTTAGAAATCTAGATACTTGTAATTTACAATTTAT
>NW_004624878.1:3386362-3411690 GCF_000247695.1 Heterocephalus glaber | reverse complement strand
TGAAAGTATCTTATTTCTCCATCAATTTTGAAAGTTAGTTTTGCAGAGTACATCAATCTGGGTTGAAGGCTGTTTTCCTTTAGGGCTTGAAATATGTCACTCCAAGCTCTTCATACCTTGATGGTTTGTGTTGAGAAGTCTGCTGTGATTCTGACGAACTTTCCTTTGTATGTGATTTGTTTCTTTTCTCTAACTGCTTTGTAGAATTTTGTTCTTCTGTTGGATTTCTGGAATCTTAACTATTATATGCTTAGGTGTAGATTTATTTTGATCACTGCTAGTCGGAGTCCTATATGTCTCACTTATCTGTAGGTCAAGTTATTTTCTTTTGTTTGGGAAGTTTTCTGCCTTCACTTCTGTGAGCAGTTTTTTATGTCATTTGCACTCTCTCCTGTTTCTTCATTGACTCCAATTAGTCTTAATGTTATTCTTCTTTGCATCATCTAGCAGCTTTTGGATTGATTTCTCATGGTGCCTTTCTATTTTTAAGAAATTATTCTTTCCTGGGCCATTAATTGCAATCCTACCTTCTATATCTGAAATTCTGACCTCACATTGGCTTATTCTGCTGTGTCATCTTTCAAATGGAGTTTTTATTCTCCTGGGAAACCATTTGCATCTGTTTTATGGACTCCATTTGTTTCCCATGTTGGGATTCCATCATATTCCTAGGCTTCTCTATTTTTTTGTCTGTCTCCTCTCTAGATTTATTAATCATGTCTTGTGCTATGGGCACAATCTCTGCTGTTTTCTGAGAAATTATTTATTTTATTTTTTCCAGATCCTGTTTTGTTGCCAGTTCAGGGAGTCCAAGTGGTTTAGTATCAGATTGTTCCATCTTGTTTCCCTTTGAGGTTGCTTCAGATGATCTGGAAGTCTGGTTTTGAGACTTGTTTATGTGTTTTCTCATTTCATTGTGTGGGGGGATAGGGAGGAAGGGTGTGTGCTGCTGCACCAGCATGGCTCACTTCCTTGGCACTGGGTGTGGCTCTGCTCTCTGGCTCTGGGGGCAATGGCAGGGTGGTCCAGAAAGCTCCTCCTAGGCACCAAAAATTTTATAATAACATTATACAGTTTGGAAGAATTATGATTTTGGAATATTGCCTGACTTAGCAAGAGAACAATTTGTGAATAAGAATTTTAATTATCTTGTTACTATGTTAAGATATTTCTTGTCAATATTTTACTGCTTTTTCATGCAAGAATAATGTTATTTCTTGGAAATGTTATAAATGATCACAAATATATTTTATCTAGAGACAAGTGTGTAATCTGAACCTGAAGTTAATTTTATGCAATTCTGAATAAAAACTTTATTTACATTGAATAAACTGATTTTTAAAATTTAATATAATAAAAAGTATACATGCAGATATATGTGATAAGAAAATAATTCATCATTTTATATCACTTGTGATTTTAGAAATTTGACATACTGAAAAGTAATGAGAAGTATATAAAATATCCTTAACTCTAAATCCTAGATATAATTTCAGTAACTATATTTAATTATACATTTTTGTTGTAATATATTTCTTTATTTTATTTTTCTCCTTCAATTTTTTTCATAATTTTGCTGATTATAAGTGATAGTATAAAAATGTTATGAAAAACATTTGATCATGAAACAGATGAATAAGAATATGTAATATTTTACATAAAATAATTGTCCTGTTGAGAGGTAAGATTTTATGAACACTAAAACTAATGGAGCTGATCTAGTGTCATGAGTATTTTGTGATAGTATACTAAGAGGTAAAATTAAATTAATATTTAGTTACATTTGATTATTAACTTGAAAAGTTTTAAATAATTTTCTAATTTCATTGTCTGAATTTTGAGTGATAATATGTTTATGCACACTTGATTCCATTGTGGATCATTGGTTAAGAAAAGTTTAGTCCCTAATAAACATTAATGGAACATTTTCTTATATAGTCCCAATGACTCCCACATGTTAGGTGACTTCTATTTTTTCATATGAATTGCTTTATAAATTGTTGTGAATGGAAAATTACTAGGGGAATGTGATGCCTTAGACCAATTGTGACTTTCCTTTTATAGTGAGTTATTCATCTGATAACCACTCTTACCTTTCCTTAGAACTCATATACAGGTTAATCAAAATTATAACAACTAATAAAGAACCAGAAGCCATTGAGAGCCTTATTAGACACTAAGGAAAAATGTAAAAAATCACTAGTCCTATTTTAATATTTTTATTCATGGACTAAGAGACTTATTCCTAATTAGAATAGTATTGAAATAGCCCTTATTCTTGCTACATACAGAAATTGATGTCATAAATATAATTTTAGGCCACAAATCGAGTTAGCATTCAATGTAATTTTCTTCATAATTCCTTGTTAGTATTCCAAATTTCCATGCTTTTATGTGGTGAAAAGTTCATATCATATAATTCAAGGGAATTAACCTCTTTTGATTTTTGTTGGGGATGTGTTTAAATTTCATAGGATTAATCCTAAAACTAAGAATTTTTATCATTTTTCTTGTGGATCCCAATTCTAAACTCTGTATGTAACATTTGATTGAGAATTAAATTTAGGACATTGATCCTCAGTTCTTTCTCACTAAACAGATAAAACTAACCAATCAAAACCCTTGACCAATGGAACAGAAGTTTTACCTTTATTGGATCTAGATTTTTTCATGATATCATCTTAACCTGATACCCTGGTAACACAGAGTGTGTTATTAATATTAGAGTTATATTATTTGTTATTTCTGAAACACATATTGTTGTAGAAATAATGAATGTAAAATATAAAAGTATTAAAGTTCCCTTAAGGTAGTACCCTATTTTCTGGAACATGTCAGTCTATAAATAAACATAATTCCAGTTTAAGTGGACCATATTCATGTGGAATAATTTTTATTTTGTATTTACAACTTGTCAGTAATAGATCTAATCTTTCTTTTTTGACCTTTTATTTCAATTATATTCTTCCTCTTTGCAAATATATGTTCTCAGTGTCTCAGCAACCATCCTTAGTAATTTATTTTCTTGGATGTGTGTGTGCTTCTTCCAATTTATTCCAAAAAACACCAGATAATGTTTAGAGATTTGCCAGCAAACCACTGTTGTTCTTCGCTCTGACTGCTTCTTCCTTTGATAGATTCTCCTTTGTTAGCACTTGTACTAGTGATTTCATTGTGAGAACTTTGCTCACTTTCTTGGGAGAGATGTTGCTCAGTGATTAGTGATTACTCTAAAAATAAAACTTGTAAGGCTAAAATATAAGCACTATAATCACTAAATTTCAACTCCAAGTAGAAGAGTGTTTTTGCTGATTAATATTTTCACTCAATTAAATGTTGACTATTTAGTTATGTAACTATACTGACACAGATGTGTGTGGATAATTAGGAAATTATATAGATATATTAAAACAATTGGCTTCTAGGGTTCTCAAAAATTCTTTTTTCATTTCTCCTATATTCTTAATCATTTTTTCACAACATACATTATTTCATGAAATCTGTGGAAAGGAATCTATGATTAAATGAGTTTAAGTAATACAGTTTACTTTTCATCTCCTTAAACATTATAATTTGCAACTATATGTTAAAAATTCCAAGAAGGTATATTAATAAATAACAGATTTAAACTTTGCATCCTGTTTTTTAAGTTTATTTTTGTTTTATTAATTTAAATTGGTAATGCTTATCAAATCTTTCAAAATTAGTGTCTCTATTTGGTGGAGAATTAAAACACACATACATGCATATACACACACAGTTTGTCATTTAAGTCTGAGACCTCTAAGAAATAGCGTTGTTAGGAAATAGTGGTAACTTTGTAGTAAACCACATAGAAATTATGATTATGACACTATTCTGCCTTAAGAAGAAGATATAGACAGTCAAAATAAAAATTATACAAAAAGTTTTTTAAATTTTTTAAATGGAAATAAAATAGGGCAGAATGATTTTCTAAGAAGTTGCTTCTATATATTGGTAGCAAGAAAATCACGCAGAGAGTAAGTGATATTGTTTTGAAGAAAAATATTAGGCTCATTAATTGTGTATCAATATTTGACTGGTAAAATTATGATCTATGGGAGACAGTGAGAAATATATTTCAATATAAAATATTCTTCAATCTTATTAAATCTTGAATAATTTCATTTTTCTAAATTACATATCTGTATATAACTCTTAATATTTCTCCCTCATGTTACTAATTTATAGTCTGTCTCCTCCTACTAGAATGTATATTTTTTGGAGTAAACTATTTTTTTTCTGATTTATTCATATTTATAACTCCAGTGTCTGGGGTATTTCTGGCAGATAGTTGACTTGCAATAAGTACTTGTTAAACCAATGAGTAACTATAATTTAACAATATATTTTTAGAATCTAAACCTTTCCAGCCTTTTTTCGAACCCTTCATAATCTCCCTTTTATTAATTGAACTCTTGGCAAACTTGGCTTTTACCCAGTGAAATATAAACTTATATGAGTATTTCTGAAAATATTGTCTGAAATCATCTATATGAAATCACCAAAAAGGATTGTTAAACAATTCTTAGTTCTGGTATCACTCTATATCCTAGCAAGTTAGAATCTTTGGTATTCGTGAATCTGCAAATGTGCTCTCAAGTGATTCTCCACAAATAAACGTTTGAGAATTACAGCCCTACCATTCATAAAGAGGGAGTGGAGGAATTTTACTCAAATGCTTTCCTCACGTCCCTTCCAAAGAGACTGTTCCAATGAGATAGGCTTTGAGAGGAATTAAAGGAAAGAATAGAGTTCTTAGGTTCACTCAACAAATATTGATTGAATAATTAATTAGTTGTGAATAAACAGTTGGACTCCTAGATAACTTTCATTAAAATATCATTGTAACCAATATATATGTCTGCAAAGTTAATGATAAAAAATTGTAACAATTTTATAATTCCAGTACAGAAGAACACATGTAAAATTTACTCATACTGAATATACTCATATTCTTATTGCCTCACATATATACTTAAACTAAAAGTACTTAGACATTTTTACTGATGGTCTTTAGTTGAACGCAGCTACCAATAACTACCTCTGAAATAGAAGTGATTTTAAGACTTCTTTATTAAGATATATTTGCATTTATGTCCCTTTCTATCCTTCAATAATTTTGATTTTGAGTGTATAAACATTTACATACACTTTGGACCATAGAGACTAAGAAACAGCTCTATGGTGCCTGATTATATTCCACTGAAGGGCATTGTTGAATTCAGCTGTCATCTAAAACAGGTATTATCACCTTTAGTGCTATTACCTTCTAGTGCTTTGGACCAGGTATCTGTTGAAGAGGATTTATGAGACTGTATATATTGCAGGATGTTTAGCATAATTTTGTACATTTGATGCTATATGCTAGCAGCATTCCTCAACTTGTGACATTAAAAATCTCTTCAAACATTGACATATGTCTTCTAGAAAACATTAACCCACATTGAGAGTCACTGATCTAACGGTTCTGCATAGGACTATATTATTCCATGGACAGGATTGCGAGTTACACTACCATTTCAACAACTGATATGAACTTAGATCATTTTATACAACTTGCATTAGGTCCTTTGAATTCATTGTGTATTTTTAATCTTATAATGCTGAGAGATCCAGAGTTATGCATTATCACTTTCAATGTTAAAGCAATCTGTACTATATTACTTGCATATTATTTCATCCAATTGTTTAATAATTGGCAATGTCAGTGCAGGCAACTGCTGTAAGTCAGCAGGACCTTAGGGAGTTGGCATACTGTCTGTGTGATCAAGGTGCCTTCAATAGCAGAGGTTTATAGATTAATGGTAGAAGGTTTTGGTAGGTACAGATTTATATTGCTGTGGGGCGGGACCCATCTTTAAATAGTATTTCATTGAATTAGTACTAGTCACAAGATTCTGGGGTGCAGCTTTGATACTAAAATTGAAGCTCTGATCTTCCCTATAAATGCTTCTAAAGGCTATGTGTGCAGTGAATATGGCAGTGTGTTCCAGCAGCTGCCAAACTGTACACTCATGTATGAAGTCACTGTATTTCAAAATATCTTTATGAAATGAGGCTTAGCACAGAAATGCTAGGAAAGAGGAACCATCCAAATCTGATTTTTGACAAGCTTACTGGTTCTTTGTTCTTCTCTGACTATAAATAATATTTAGATTATGAAATTAAATATCCCGAAAATAAAAATCAATATTTGATAAAAGTAAGGATTATTGCTAACCGCAGGCTAGTCTCATTGTGCATATGTACAAAAGAGATCAGAAGAGCAACAACTTAGAATCCAAAGCAAATTCTGTGATTTATATTAGTACTAATATATATTCAAAACATAATTATATTAGTATTAGTATTAATTAGTAATGCAATTATATTAGTACTAATATAAATGCTGTCAGTTTGCAAACTAATTTTTTAGCTGAAAAAATTTTAAAAGATACTTTTATTTTAGATTAATCTTGATATAAATTAATTTTATTCCTAAAATGTGAAGAAACAAAAAAATCAAAATGAAACATTTTAATAGCACAATAAACTTTGTACAGAATTTTCTAAATATTTGGCCCTCTTCTGCAAAATGAACATTTTTCAAAACTTCATTGGATCATCATATGGAATTATTAACATTTACTATCAGGCTGGGGATATAGCTCAGTGGTGTCCCACCTGCCTCGCAAACACAAGGTTCTGAGTTGATCCCTGGTACCAGAATAAAAACACACAAATAAAAAACCCCATTTATTATCACAGTGAGTGTTAAAGAGTAGGAAAAAGTTTCAAGCGCAGCAACAGAAGCACGAAATTTAGATTTAGAAAAGGAGATGCTCATTTTTATTCTATCGTTACATTTAAAGATGCAATTTGTTTCAATATTCTGAAGTTTATTTTTTCATTTATGAAATTGACTTTTAAGGAGCAAAAATTATGATAAATGTAAGAAACAATTCCAAAAGCTGATATGCCTTAAACACAGAACTTATCTAATTCCTTTCCTTTCTTTATTTAAAAAGGGCTAGTCCTGGGCGAGGGATTTAGCTCAGTGGCACCGTGCCTGCATGGCAAGCACAAGGTCCTGAGTCTGAGCTCTGATACCAAAAAAAGAAAAAAGAAAGGCTGGTCCTACTCAGCTCTGCTTCTTCACTGACTGAAAATGGATGTGGCAAGACTGTGATGGGAGACTGAAATGCCTGGTACTATGTCCCACATAGTAGACATTCAAAAACTGTGATCAGTGAACACATTGATAAAAAGACTACATGTGTTACAGAAATGATGCTCAGAGATTATAGCATATTTTAATGACAAAAAATAATTGAGGATATGTTATATGCTGGAAATATTCTAAATAATTTAAATGTGTTACTCAAAATTCAAAGTGTCCTCTGATGTTGGGCTTTTTATTATTCCCTTTTTATAGATGAAAAAACTAAAATAATTACTCATCTAATCTCTCACAAAAATATATTGGATATTGAGATGCAAACTCAGAGGAATTCAAACTCTTATTTATGATAAGAAGCTTCTGTTTTACTCAGATTTTTAGAAAGTTACAATTTCTTCCAGTGTTAGTAAAAACATTGCACATAGACAGTACTGTATTGACTGTATAAATAATGAGCTACAATAGAGGCTTTTATTCATTAACCATGGCTGTATTTATGTTATAGCAGGCATGACATTTGAGAAAGACTATTTCTGAGGTTCTATTTTTAGTATAGATTGAAAAAAATACTAATTCCTACTCTCTGCTCTGGAGAATATGAGGAAGAGACCCCACTGGGATCATTAGCTTGTTCTCTGTGAAAGCATGACAAGGACTATTTTGCATTTTTGTGAAACTTAATTGAATAGATATGTTGACATCAACTTGGCATAAATGCAGTAATTAGGTTGTAAAGCAAGATATAGTGATGGATCCTATGATCCAGTAATCAATTAACTTACTTTTGAACTGCCTGCATGGCAAACCTATTGCACTTAACAGTCACTTTAGAACAGAGTTCTTTAATGTTGGAATCATTTAGTCATTACTTGACATTATAAATTCATTGGATGTAGATTAATGTCCAATGGTTAATGCAGTACCAGGAAATACATAAAGTATACTAAATCTTAAAATGCTTAGGTGTGATAAATTCTTAATTCATTAATACAATTTAAATAGCATAGGGGAAGCTACTTGATATAAGTTTGACAGTAGTTTACATCCTAATACATCAAGATATAGCTATATTGAAAATCTATGGAAATTAAAAATGTTTGCTTTTTAATGTTCTTGATGAATTTTTTAAGTTTTAATGCATTTATGGAAGACAGATTTTGTTGTGTCAACAGAATTCCCTGTATCTTTTGTGCAGGGCTGCTTTCCATGGAAGGGATGGTCTCATTGTAGCAAGCACTATAATAGGTTCAGTTATCTTTGCTCATAATATCATTATATTAAGTAATTAATATTTTTTGCAACAAGTTGACTTTATCCATTCTGGAATCAAAGCTTCATATTCTCCAGAACAATTTTAACATCCTAAATCTCTAAAAGTTTAATATTCTACTGTGAAAACAAAACTATCTCAATCAGAATATGATTTATTTCAATATAAAAAGTATCATTTAAAGCAATAGATTTCAATAGTAATATATGTTTTATTTAATTAAATATAAATCCACTCATTGAATAATATTGACATAATATATTCTTCTCATGTTATTCTAACATAGATAGTAAAATATGATTAATAAGAGATGAGCTCAGAAAATCTATAAAAAGTATCTAGAGTCCTAATATTTTTAATGCATAATGAACCAAGAATAACATTTCCTTTGAACAATATACTCTTTAAAAAGGTGATATTTTCTTAATGATACTTAATCATATTAAAATATGTTGGAAAAAGTCAGATATTGATTTGACAAGAATAAATGCAGGAGAAGATAAGGGCAATATTTATCAAGAAAATTTTCTATAGTATATACTACATATACTATAATCAGTAACATTTATAGGGGGAATCATCCAGGTACCGTTTAAGGAGAAATAAACTTTGAACATTTGCCAAGCACTGCACTTAACACTAATGCCAGGCAAAAGTCTATTGATACTGAAATAATTTAGTAATATAAATGAAAAATAAGCAATTAATAAAGAGTAGTTCAGCATTTATGATATTTTAGATGAACAACTGCAATAAAATGAAAATATAATTATGCAGGATAAATATGTTGTATGGCACACATATTTAAGAATGGATTTCTAAAGCATAAATTCTCCTTAAATATTTTATGATACATTTGGCTAATTTTCACTATTACAAACAACAAATAACTTTCTAAAAGCAGATAGATAACATAAAAGCTTATGAAAATTTAAAATGACTATTATTTTGTCATATTAAATTAAAATTATCTTTATTAACTGACAAAAATTCAAAAGCTAAAGAGTACATAGAAATAGTCAAAGAAGTACATACTCTTACAAAATAAAAATATAAACACTGTAACCCTTTATTTTTATACCTGTTGGGGGTTCTGTTATTTTTCCAGTGTGCTAAAGGTTAGTAGCTGGTATAGTTTCTGTTCTTTTGTTTCTATAAATGAATCTTCTTTTAACACATAAATTTTCATTGTGTTAATCTATATGAGATTTTCTGAATGGGCTGGAGATTTAGCTCAGTGGTTCCACGGCCTGCCTTCCAATCCCAAGGTCTGAGTTCGATCCCCAGTACCAAAAAAAAAAAAAAAAGATTATGTCAATAAAAACTACCAAAAGCAAAAAAACAAACAAACAATGATTATAAGGCCAGAATTACTTATATCCAAAAGACAGACAGCATTTTCTTGCTTTAAAATTTCAATGAAGAGCATATGACGAGCATATATAATTTGTAAAGAATTAGCACAACTTTTGTTACAAGTCAATAAGAGAAAACCAGATGTAATAAAGAGGTGTTTTACTAAAGATTTACCCAATCTGAACATCAAGGAATACATTTTCTATGCCTCCTGTGTTGATTACCTATCAGAATGTTAAGATTCTTTGTGTGTACAAACATTTGGATTTTAATAAATAGGCATGTTTTTTGGTCTTACTGTACAACTTCTTAGAGAAATTAATATTTTTAATAGAAGGTTCTGGTAGCTATGTTTGACAGAACTGCCAAAAGCCATCTATGAAACTATCAAGTATGAGGAGTTAGTATAGTTGATTTCAGCACTGAGAAAACAAATTATACATATCTATGTTTCAGTTGAATAGAGATGGCAACTGGACTGTAAATCCTTCTATTTATTGTAAATGCAGTTCCATCATAAGACTTTGTGGTTATATTAATAAAATATATTGACAAAATAAAATGCTAGATAAAATACTATGAAACATAGTATGTATACAACAATGGAAAAATTATACAGTCCATCAAAATATATACTGATTTCTTCCTCTAACCAAATAATTTATTTCAGTAGTTTCTTTTAAACTTAATGGAGACCAATTAAAATAAAATTACAAGGACTGAGTGAATAATATAAGGGGTGATCAAACAATCCAGTGTGTTAAATTTAAAAAATTTCAGTAGAAGAAACATTACCTTTGATTCAACTCAAAATACTCGTATTAGCTTCAAACACATTTATACCATCATTCTTGTCACTCAAGAAGTTCTGGAAGCTTCTTTTATGAGTGTATTTATGAGCTATAATAAAAAAATACACTGAATGCTGTTGCAGAATGCCATCCAATTGAAAGACCATCTCAAATAAAACCACAATGAGTCCTTATTTACCCCACTCACCATATCTGGCCCCAGGTGACTTCTCGCTCTTCTCCCAAAGTCAAAACGACCATAAAAGGTAAGGATTTTGAATTTATTCAGGACATTGAGTCAAATACACAGTGCATGAAAGACTTCCAGAACTGCGCCAGGAAGTGACAAGGATTGTGTTTCAAGTGAAGTGAGGGAGAGTAATTTTAGTGTGATCCATGTCAATATATCTTTTACTGTAAGAATTTTTTTTAAAATTAAACATTTACTGTATTTTTATCACAACTCATATAGAATATAACAAACCTCATTTCATAAACTATAGAAATGCTAATACTATTATTTTAGAGTTCTGTCTATGTGTTGAGTGGTTCTGGGTGGTTCTGTGATAATATTTTCCTACAATCACACAAAATCTCTACAAAAATTTTTAAAAAAGAAAATACTATAGCCCTTAAAATTTAGATGTTTGCATAGAAAAGGTGGACAATCTAGTCCTGTTAAAGGCTTACAAGAAATAGATTTAAGTATTTTAAGTGAAAAGATGACATTGTAATGATGAAAAGGAGGATACTGATAAAAATATGTGGTTAGTAATTATTTTTATCCTCTCATTAGATTTAAAAGTTATAAAAATTACTTGGGTGATTTTCCCTAATATTGACTGAAGAGTGTGCCATCTGTATAATGGAAGTCAGAAAAGAAAGGTCAAATTTGATTTCATACACAAGGAAAGGAACTGTCATGTAAAGAGCAACTTTCAAAGTTTTACAATCTAATTGTAGACCAATGGAGTTAAAACCTTTGACTATATATTGCTGTTACTACTTTTTTTTTAATACTAATTTGTCAAGCCATCAATCCCTAAGTACAGATGATTAAAAAAGAATTTTTCAGGATAAAAATTCTCAATAGGGATTGTTGGGGGAACTTTAAGGGACATTTTGGATTTTCATTAATATTTTTTGATGAACCAAAAGTTTAAATCATTTATATACTTATTTTCAATATTAAAGTTGTTTTATTAGTTTGGATTTTATCTTATCAAGTTTATATTTCAGGTAAGCAACTGAATAAATGTACTCATTTCTGAACCTGCAAAAAGTTTCTTAAAGTCTGTCCTCTTGTTGTCATCCTAATTTTCACAGGAATTGCATACCTAAGTGACCTAAAGAGCATGGCGTTAAGAAAATAGTTGTAAAATATAGACAATTCAACTATTTTAAAAAATATAAACAAAGGTATGAGAAAATAACAATCATAATTCCCTATAGCACTGTAATGTCTGTGAAGTAATCATCAGGTACATCTACATCGTTCTGCATTTTTCATTAAAACTTTTCATTCCTCCTTGAAGCCTGAGAAATTTGAGAAGTCAACTCATCAGAATTTCTATAGGAGTGGAATCAAAACTTACCAAAATTAAAGCTCATAATTTTTTATTCCTTACCACATTTCCCTTCTCCTGAATATCTGAAATTGATATTCTCACTAAAATTTGAAACCTAATTTATGTGAATGCAATCATCTTGCATATGTTTAAATGACTCATACAATACAGTATATTATTAATATTTTATTATTGGACTTGATATTATTTATTAAATGCATGAAATTGTATTTGGTTTTTATCTTATTTTATACATATGCTTTAATTATACAAATAAGAAATATTTAAAATAACAAATATTCATTCCCTCTCCAAACATCCAGAAAATGTTTATAGTTCAGCTTGATAGAGTTTATTAGACATAAGTTCATTTATTGTAAGGGCAATTATATTTCAAATATGTCAAATGACATGTCAAAATTTGACAATTTGTATTTAGTTTTTTGTGTTTAATTCTTTGGCTAGTTTGATTTACAGTGAACAAATGGAGCACATTTGGAAGATGAATGTATCTTTCACTGATTGGTAATTTTATATTTAGTCTATAAGCTCATTCTTCTATTGTAAAAATAAAACAAACATTAAAATATGAAGTTCTTTCTAATCCTCAAAACATGCTCTGAAGGATGAATCATTTTTTTGTTTCAGAATTAAGTAGCTTGAGAATATATAATGGTAATGGATTTCTACTTAGTAATACAGTATTTCTGAACATCAATTAAATGTATATAGTCTTCTTTATAAACATCTTTTCTTATTAAAGATTTGGAGCATCATCTGTAGGAAAAATGATATTTTTAAGTATTTTCATTCCCAGGTTTTATTTCTAGAATATAGAATGATGAAATTAACAGTGTAATAACACATATTTTAATGTAAATATCTGTGGAATTTTAAGTTTAAAAATTACATAAATATAAAATTGAGATTTTTAATTCATATTCTTGTCTGGTTTTTTTAGTTTTCTATGTGTGCATGTGTGTATGTGGCACTGGAAGTGGAACTCAGGATCTTTGCACTCAGCTAAATTTCCAACACTTATTTCATATTTAAAAAATATTTTAGGACAGAGTCTCTCTAATTCACTAAATTGCCCAGGCTCAGCTTCAATCTGCCATGCTCCTGCCTCAGCCTCCAAGAGAGTGCTGAGATTACAGGGGTGTGCCACTTCACTCATCTTTATTTTTTCTTTTAAATCTCATTAAAATTACTATGATTTTCTTAAAAACTTAATCCAATGTTTTAGTTTTGAAAAGACAAATAAAATGTAGCATTAAAATTGTATTTTACCTATGTAGTTCTCTTAGAATACTACTGCATGATCATCCAGGTTATATTTGTTTATTACCACTTATCTACATGTCTTTAGGCAACTTAAATCAGTTGTATTGTTTATACAGTAAAACAAAAGCCAATCTCATGGTGTTATCTGGGTATTGATGATTCTTGTAATGGAACTTGGGAATCTACATATGATATATATGTATAAAATCACTGAGTAGAAGTTTCAAAAGCTTTAGAAGCAAGATGTAGCTATTTCTTTTACTTTTGTGTGCATCTATTTAATGATACTAAATCTGAACTTAAAATACAATTTAAAACATTGTAGAAAGTCCAGGTGTTTTCAATTAGCCAAGCTTTATTTATCTTGAAACCAACCATGACATTCCATTCAACCAGTGAAAAATGTAGTCATCAAGCGTGTATTAAAAAGATCTGTAATATTTAGAAACTAGCAATCAAAGAATCAAATTTAGAAAATGTTGCATGCATGTGTCCCATGAATTAAGGGTAAAATAATATGCAATATTTGAAATTGTGATAAAGGGAACTGCTATTGCCAGAATACTTTCTTAGGAAATCTAGTCATCTGCTGTATATGATTAGGGAAATTGATATTTTTAAGTGACTTGCCATGGTTTGAGAAGAAAGACACTGTTGCATATAAAAACATCAGTTCTTTGGCATCATTTTCATAAATAAAATCAGCATAACTATTTCTTTTTCAAGATAGGTAAAATGATAGTTATATTTTAATTGCAGTATTGTATGCTACATTTAGAGTGACATGACCAAAATATATAATCCTGTAGATTATCATATATACAACCTTACAACAATCTGACTGAGATAGGACTCTTTCTAGGCCAAATCATGGAAAAGCAAAGTTGATGTTCAGCATCCCCGTTAATTACTAGGTCATTTTATTCACTCAAAGACTCTCTAGGCAACTTTCTTGGGTATTGTTCTTGATCTGAAGTCTCCTGAATGATCTTCTGAAAATAAAGTGTATTTTGTTATAACCATACACTTCAGCCACACTACTGATCATATAGTCCCTGAGATTTATCATCACATTTCACCTCTCATCATTGTCCTTTAAGTATCAAAAAAATTGTAGTATTTGTAAACAGAGCCTTTATAGACAGCATTCATTGATAGAACTTTTGTATGTGACAGGTTTTAACTCTGATCTGAGCAAAGGTACTTAATCTCCATGCTGGTTTCTTCTTTAAAAAGAATGTACTAAGAGGGCTTTCAGAAGGAATAAATAAAACAACCTATATGCAACCCTTAAAGTAAACTTGGAATCAATTTCAGAAAAATCTTTCTTAAATGATAATTGTTATGAGGATAATAGGTATTAGTATTTATTATCTTTTAGGATTTTTTTTCCCATTATATGTTCTCTAACTTTCAGTTTTTAATCAAGGTGCATCTTAAATTCAGGTTACTCAATGGAGTTTCTTTTTTGTATAATTAATGTTTCTTTCCTTCCTTCCAAGGTTAATGATATATAGAATATACCGACAATAGGATTCTTAAATGTAGTAGATCAAATTAGAGGGAAAATCTTATAATCTTTAAAAATGTCTATCATTTTAGGAAGGTCTTCGAAATCTAATATAAAACTTTGGATTTCTGAAATTTGGGAGGTAATGTTGGAGACAGGCACACACATGTTACCTTTTATGTATTTTCTGTTTTCTTTTGCATGTGAATTTTTTTGTAGAATGTCATCATTAATAAGCACAATTGTTCATTAGTTGCTTCCTCTTATCAAGTGAAGTAAAAAAGTATCTTTTTAAAATTTTCATGATGTCTAGTGATTAATGACTGTGTGCACCAATTGTACGTACTTGTTTTCAGATCTTATGTTTGAAAAACAAAGTTTAAAAATCCTTACACATAAATATCTAAAATTTTATGTATATATGTTGCATGTGATATACCTTTATAGCTTATAAAATTGTCTTATCTAATTTTTAAGGAAATTAATTCTGATTATCGTACATATACATTATCCAATGAACATCCGAGGGCATTTGTTGAAACATGAAGATGGCTTAAATATCTCGCTTTAGGGGAAATAGGAAACAAGGGACAATAATGTCAGTCATGTTATGAAAAATTTAAGACATCAAATATTACTCAGGTGTTAAAAAAGCAACAATTCTATACATTTTTGTAGCCCACAGAATAAAGTAACTCATTTAATCAATATCTACTTAAACTTTACATAATATTTGATTTATAGTGCTATTGGTATTTTTTGTTAGATTTTATTGACAATTTGTGTTGAGAATGCAGATATTAGGGAAACAGGTCAAGTAATTTTTAAGTAAAAATATGTCCATTCTGCAACATTCAATTGCAAAATACCATAGCTCTTGCTAATATATCTCTGCAAAATGAAAACTCATTATTTTACATTTAATAAAAGGGAACATTAATTATTCCTGCTTGTTTTCATAATATGTTTTAGAACTTATAAGCTAAATAATTTCATAAAAATCTTGTGTTGATATTGCTTGACCAGTTAAATGTATTGGTTTACATTTGAATGTGCTTTTAGTTTATTGATATCAATTATGTTTAATTTTAAGGTAAACAATAACCTATGGTATATGGACTTAAAAATGTTTTCTGAGAAGCATGGATTTAGACATGTCCAGCCAACATGGGATGGATACTTTTGTGAGTTGCTGTGTTTTGTGGATAATAATTTGTTGAGCACTTGAAAGAGACACAATTCTAAAAGGAAAAGTGAATTGTAGGCTAACATAGTGCTCTTCAAAACAATACAACTTGAAGATGATGGAATTTTTTCCTTAATACCATGTATTTTGTCTATTTTAAAAATATGCTCAGTAGTTTAGAAGTTTTAAGAAATTTTATGCATAAAACTAGATGTGGTAAAATCTTTTGTCATTTTTAAAACATTTATAAATGTCCTTATAAATAAAGAACTTATTTTTGTGATAAATATATTGTTCAATAACAAATTTGGCAGTAAAATAAAATTTATCACTCTTGCTTCTATATTATTTAATTTTTCAAATTCAATTTTAATATGAGAGGATAGACAATATTACTAATTTAAAAATGTTTCCAATTAGTTTTATATTTCTATAAAGTCTTGAGTGTAGTGAAGCGCTTAAATACTTTTGCAAAGATTTTTAATTTTAGCTATTAAAATATACAAAGGAAGCAAAAGCTTCTGGGTGAACATATTTAATGAGCTTTTTGAAATGGTTCACTGACTTTGGCATTTCCAAAGGACTTTAAAGCAAAAAAAATTTATAAGATCTATAAAAGAATAAGTTACATAAAGGAAAATTTGGAGCAATTGTTTTTGAACAACAAATTTTTCCTTCATGTAGTTTTATAAAAGCATGAAAAATGATGCGTATTGTATAAATTAGCCCTCAAATGATTTTTAACTCAATCATTTATTGTAGTAGGTGGTTATCAAGGAGGAATATATGTTTATCATTATTATCATTGTTATTCCCATTGTGAATAGGGTGATAATATTGAAAGTTGATTTGGAATTGTGGTCCTATTATTTGGCACTCTAATTACTTGGTTTAGATCATAATGTAGCCTAGGGACTTTAAAGCTTGAAAAAAATGACAAATCCAAAAATACTAGTTTTGAATCTCTGGACAAAATGATCAAAGGTGTAGCTTGTGAAGGAAAGTTGAAACATTTGGTGTGTTTCTTAAAAGACTTTCCCTCCCTAATGTTGAAAATAATTTTCTGCTTGAATTCAGGTTTTTATTTTTGGCAGTTTAGGCAGAACTTTATCTTGCGTCATCTTAACCCACTCACATTTGAATTAAAATGATTATACCTAGGAAAACAAATCATTTATTATTAAGACAGTGATATCTTTTGTTTTTTTCTCTCATAATAATTTGGTACCTTATAGAATGAAGTAAACTTAATAAAATCTCTTTGAATAATTAATCACTAATGAGTATATACTATCTAATACACTATGCTCTGTTTGAAATCAGTTATAGAAAGATGAAAACAAGGTTACTCCTAAATTGCAGAACTTGAATTTCAGTGATGGAAACAAGTGCATAACCAGTTTATGAAAATATAGTATAATATAATTTGTGATAAAAATTTACAGTACTATAGGAGAACATTGGATAAGAGACTTAAGTTTGCGAGAGAAATGTAGAAGTAAGTGAAATATAAAAACAAGTTCAGAAAAGAGATAGTTTTTGAGCTGCTTCTTGATGAATGAATAATAACCTTGTAAATGAGACAGCAGAAACCATTTTTCAGTGTAAAAAGAGTAGTATTGGCAGCCACAAATAAGAATGAAAGTAAGAACTACACAGAATTTTTATGGAATTGCATTAGTTCAATGTAGAGAATTTGTGATGTTAGGCAAAAGTCAGATTTTAGTCTTGTGTTTAATACTAAGGAATTTTGAGCTTCACTCTATAAGTGGAGAAGAGAAGGCTTAAAAAGTGTAGTGGGGAATAATGGGTAAATCTTGAATCCTAGGGGTTCTCCATAGCAACAATATGAAGAAGAAAGAGAAAGAGTGAGACTGACAACAAGAAGACACATAGACACTGGTGAGTTGATTGACACCTGAATCAAGGCATTGGTTATGGACAGTGCAATCCCTAGGGCTAAGGCTGTGCATTGATAATCCAATTTGCAGCTAGTTGTAACAATAAAATTAAATAATCATTTGAATTTATTAGTGTCTTTAAATATAAATAAGATAAATGTTGGATATATTCTTTAAACTATATAGAATAGGAAGAGGAAAACAAAGTACCTTCCTTTTCTCAGTTTGTGCTTTATATGTAAATTTCAGTCTTTCTGAATACTTGTATTATTGGTTTCTAAGGTACAATCTGTATGCAGTTCAGAAATATCACAAATACTGATCCTTCTCCCTCATTATGTAAACTAGAGAATGTAATTTAATTAAACTCCTTCCTTCATTCATAGTAGGAATCTTGTCAGTTTAACTGATACTTGGTCAAAGCAATATTGTTCTGATAAAAGCAATTCTGTTTCTAACCCCAATTAAAACATTTAAATGGACTCCTTCTTCTTTTTGATGAAATGGCATGAAGCTACTATCAGTTACCCATAAAATCAATGAAAAACATTAATAAATGAATTAGCATCCATTATATTGGATTGCATCTGTTTAACTTCTCTAGTGCTCTGATGCATTAAAATGTATGGAGCCAATTGTGAGTGCCATTTATTCAATGATATCCCTGTATTCATCCTTCTGTTACTTATGTCAGTCTTAGAAGTCCTTCTTCTCTATTTTTCTCTGTCACATACACACAACGTGCAGAGGGCTCAGTCCTTTATGGGTGCAAGTGGAACCAAGAGCATGAATGTTGGCCAAGCAAGGTGACTCACACCAGTCTCAGCATTCTGGGAGTCAGAGACAAAAGGATCACAAGTTTAAGCCCATCCTGGGCTTAGTAGAAACTTAGTAAGATCATGTGTCAAAATGAAAGGAAAGAAGGAAGGAAGGAAGGAAGGAAGGAAGGAAGGAAGGAAAGAAAGAAAGAGAGAAAGAAAGAAGGAAGGAAAGAAAGAAAGAAAGAGAGAAAGAAAGAAAGAAAGAGAAAGAAAAGAGAAAGGAAGGAAGGAAGAGTGGGCTAAGGATGTAGGCTTATTGGGAAGTACCTGGATTCATTTTCCAGTACCACAAGAAAAAGTAATCAATTAAGGATTGCTATAGAAAGAAAACACATAATACGTATAACATAACAATCAGTGGTTTAGGACAGTTTAGTCAACTAAGAGTAAAAGTGGCTATAAAGTTAAGAAGTATGCCTAGAATCCAATGTCTGGAACAAGAAATTAGAAGCAAGGACTTAGAGCATCTAGTAAAAGCCAAAATCAAAAAAATCAGCACCTTCTAAAACATTTTAAACATTTCTAAATAGTAATATAAATATAATGAAGTTATTTTCTACATAATTGAAAATTATTGCAGTAAACTAGCAAAAATGCTGATTTATTAAAATTTAAACAACATTGAAAAGTACTGAAGGAAACCATCATCATTCACTGCACTGTTTAAAAACAATGCCACAGAAAAATATATTGCTTGCATTTTTTGGTAAAGATGGAAGCCCTATTATTATTAATGTCTTAACCAAAATATCTGGTCTTATAGTGTGCATAATCAGTGCCGAATGATTGAGTCAATGCATATTAAATGTACTTTTGAAGAAATACATGGACAAATGTATTCATTTTTCATATATATATGCATATACACACATATACATACGCACATATTTTATATATATATAGAGAGAGAGAGAGAAACAGAGAGAGAGAAACAGAGAAAACACGCATAGAAGTAAAGGTGTTTACAGTAGCTTTCTGTTTTTTTACAATTTTGATGTAATGCTTATCTAATTCCTTTTAAACCATATATTTAGGTAGCCCATGGCATTTATTTGTATCTACATTTAACTTGAATAGAATTTAAAAGAAGACTCTGTTGTGCAAAGGACACTAATCTCCACTGACCCTAAAATCAGAAAAAATTCTTGCTCTTCAAAATCAATCTCTTGATGTAAGCATTTGGCCTATTTTATGCTGAAGAGCTGGATCACAGCAATTACAGGCTTGTATTTCCTGGCAGAGAGACAAGCAAGGATAAATATCCTCTGTTTTATGTTTGTGTTAATTTAACCTGTCAAAGTTAATCATTCTATCAAAGTCCCAAAGCACCACAATGCTGGGCACCTGAGACTGCCTCCTTCTTTCTTATTTCCTGCTTTGTTAAGAGATGCAATAATTGCCAATTGCAAAACTTATTTCTTTCTATATTTCTTTGTTTTTAAAAGAGAATAATTAAGAATCATGCCTTATGTTATGTTTATGTTATGTTTTATCATATACATATTTATGTAATATTTTAAAATAATGTAATGCTAAAATACTAATGGGTATTTCTTAATTTGATTTTTTCATCATAGAGGTGCAAATTAATAATACAAAAGTTCTTTGAAAACTATTGTACTTAATGTTGATCTATTTGTCACTTTGTATTTGTCCCTACACGGCTTATAGAATGGTATTTTTCTTTTAAACATGTATAAATTGTAAACAATATAGTCTTGTACAGTGTGTGTGTCAAGGAAAACATTTTCTAAACCCATTTTATACTTACTTATCGTCAGGACTGGGGCCTCTTCCCACTTGTCAAGAGATATTTTTACATTAACAAAAGTATTGATTGAATTTCCATTTGATAAAATATCTTTCACTCTGTCTAGATGAATATGGTATTTGAAATGTAAATATTCAAAGATGTCATTGTTGAAATAACAGAGAAGTAAAACATTATAATTTTAATTCTGTAAAAGTATTATTTTTCACAAGCATTATGTCCCTTACAGTAAAGCAATTCCACAAGAATTACATACAGATTGTCCTGTTTGATTTTCATAGATGGCTCCTTTTTATAAGTTGAGTAGTAGGTATGTATTTCTTCTGAATATTAGGCTTTTATTTGACAAAAATCCGAAAGGAACAAATACTTCAATATTGTGGACCACCATCACATAACCTTTTTTAAAGTTGCCCTGTGTCTCTTTTAGTGTCCTTCTTTACTTAGCAATACTCTACTTTAGGAATCTGCACTCCTCCAGGACTCCAAATAAACTACCCTTTATTCTATGTTAGGCTCTGTAATGTGCTTATTAAGTAATGCATATTTGTAAGGAAATTTAAAGATGCAATCAATTGGATATTTTAAATAATTTACCAATTAGTATTTTAAAATATCTCAAATTAATATCTACACTTTTCAATCATTCTATGTAAGCGTAATATCTTTCCCATTATTCTATGATTCTGAAAATCTGTAAGATGAAAGTCATTTTTTACAGCACCTTTTGTCCTTCTTAGTTGAGAACTATAGGAGAGAACTTTCCCATAGCTCTTTAAGAATGAAGGGTCTTTGATATATCGTGTTTCTCCTCCCTTCCCTCAGGGTTAATTCTCTGAATATTATGGATTTATCTCTTCTCTAGAGTATAAAGATTTATACATATGACCTCTGTTCAGATCTTTCATCATTCATCTTCAATTTTGGAACATTAGACCTTTTTCCTATAACAGAATTTTCCAAATTTAAAATTACATGAACTTGGGACAGGAAGTCTGTCCTAGCATTTAAGATGAAATAATATTAATTTCAAATCTAGCCTGAAACATAGTACCAAATATAGTCATGATAATTCTGTTCTATGCGATATAATAATTATATCTAAAAAACAGGAACTCTGCAGAAAGTGTATTATGCTATTTAAAATAATGATCATGATTTGATAAAAACATTTCTGTACGGCATTCATATGATAGAGTTCTTGTTAACCTATCCTTCCAGACAATAGGCTCCATGAGGCAAGGAATCACACCTGTCTTACCATCACACAATGTCACATCTTCAGTGTGTACAACTGTATTTGGAACATGATAAAAATTTGCTAGATAAATGGATGGATAAGTGTGTGAACTTAAAGGTATACTGAATTTTATATTCTCCAATGACATAAGCCATAGTATAATAAAAATGATGTTAAGTTCCAACAAAATTGGGGCTTTAAAAAGTTAATTTAATTAGACTAGTACTCTACTGAACATGCAACAATTATTGCTTTCTAAATTTATGTAAATTACTTTCTAAAATTATGTAAAACAGGGTTAAATGATTTATTTATTTCAGATTGTTATTTTGAAAATAAATATGATAAAATAGTATACTGTAATCAGTATTTTGATAACATTCCCATCATGAAAAGTAATACAGTTAAAAAATAAACTAAATATATTTTTCTTTAAATGCCATGTATTTTTGTACTCAGACTAAATTTAACTAGGTATGGTGCCTTTACCATATGTTTGACCTTTTAATTAGGCAATTAAAAAATATAAAAAAATGTATTATTTCTCCATCAATTTTCTAAGATAGCTTTGCAGGATATTTCCAACCTGGGTTGGAAATTGTTTACTCTTAGGCATTGAAAGATTTTACCTTAAGTTTTCTTGGCATTTAAGATTTATGTTGAGAAATTTGCTGTAATTGTAATGGATTTCCCTTTAAAGTAACTCATTGCTTTTCTCTAACCACTTTTAAATATGTTCTTGTGTTGGACTTCTGAGATTTGGACTGGACTGTGATGTGGTGTGGAAAGAGAGATTTTTTTTGTTGTTGTTTGTTTGTTTGTTTGTTTTTGAGACAGGGCCTTGCCTTCTATGCAGTTCAAGCTGGACTTGAACTCACTAGGTAGTCTGGGCTGGCCTCAAACTCCCAGCGATCCTCCTGCCTTAGCTTCCTGAGTGCTGGGATTACAGGCATGTGCCACCACATCCGGCAGAGATTCTTTTCTAATTATAGCTATTTGAGGTTCTGCGTGGTCCACTTATATGTACATTAAATTCATTTTGCTTATTTGTAAAGTTTCCAGCTATTATTTCAGTAAATAGAAGATTTTTTATGCCATTTGTGCTTTCCTCTCATTTCTCCCTGATTCTATTTAATCTTAGTCATCTTTGCCTTATCTAGTATCTGTTGAGTCTACTTTTTCATGTTTTCTTGTTGTCTTCAAGGTATTTCTCATTAATTGGTCACCAATAACAGCCCTGTCTTCTAGTGCTGACACTATTCTCATAGTGGTCATTTTTGTTGCCCAGACTTTTGTTAGAATTTTTAATCTTGTGAATTTTTATTTAGAATCATTTTATACATTTCTGTGCTGGACATTCATGTTTATAATTGTTGTGCTCAGCTCTGATAGCTTTTAATTAGTGTCTTCTTTAGACTGTGGGATTGCTATTTTTTATTTGGCCCAATATCTGTTTACTTAGATAGTCTGTGAGATTTTTTTGTTTTGTTTTGTTTTTGTACCGGGGATCAAACTCGGGTCCTTGTGCTTGCGAGGCAGGCGGCAGAACCACTGAGCTAAATCCCCAGCCCAATAATCTGTGAGTTTATCAAATGCCTTATTGATCTGTTGTGTTTTCTCTCCTTGAATAATTCAGGTCAATTACTTTTGGTTCCCTCCGCAATGACGCTTTTATATACATTTTATTGACTTATTTTCTCATGTTTCTATTTTTTTGTTTGTTTGCTTGATTATAGTAGAAAGCTGTATTTCTAACATGATGACCTCTTTAGTTAATGTCTGCTTTTTAGTGTCCACGTTTTAGTTAATGTCCTCTGGGCATGGCTAACTAATGTCATTTGCTTCTGTCCCAGGTCCCAGTCACATTGGTTTACTTGCATTGAGAGTTTGCTGTGTATTTGGTCCAGTACCACTTTTCCAGTAATGGGTCGCCATATTGTTAATGATTATAAGGCAATCCAGATATTGTCAATTATAGTGTCAAATGCAAAATGAATACTAACAATCCTAAGAACCAATAAAGTACCTCTATTAACCACAATAAAGAGATCTATAATTATGGTATGAACATGAAAGACAAACCAAATAGTGAACTTCTATTTACATACAGTTAATATTTACTAAATGAAAGAATTTTACCTCTATTAACAGTAGAATTGTATTCTATAATAATAGCGTAAAATTAACTAGCTATCTATAGATTCATACTGTTTAGTAGTTATGTTAGTAATGCCAGAGAGCACGAGAAACTGGAAAAAAAACAAACAAAAAGCTAAATTTGAAGAATTAGTGAGGATAAGAGAAAACTGATATAGAGGATTTTATTTGGGTGTAAACAGAAATTAATAGTGTTAGAGAACAGTCACAGGAAAAATAAGTAAGAAAAAGCAGAGAAAATATAAACCACAAAACATAAGAAATAAAAGAAAGATAAGAAGAAAAAAAGTTGAAAGGGGAAATGGAAAAAGGACACAGAAGAAATTAAAAGGGGCAAAGGGCATAAACACCCTCTCACAAAAGAAAAACAGATACAAGAAAGATAGAAATAATAAAAACTAAAATGATTTAAAAACTGAGTAAAATTAAAAATTCCTCTGTTTTTTAACAAATGGTTTTCCAAAATCTGCAGTCTTAGGATTCAGCTGTTCATGATTTTCTTCATTTAGTTTCAGGAGCAATGGGTTTTTGAGGTTCCCTCCTTGACCAAGAGGCCCCTCTGTCCATTCACCCCAGAGTGTGGTTGTCCTCCAAGCAAAGGTGTGCCCTTTCACTGTTTGTAGATGTGAAATGCAATCAGCTATCTGGATTCTGCTGAATATAGGCCATGGTGGTGGAGGTGGGGGTGGGGGTGGTCCAAGTGGACTGTTAGACTTGATGTCACCTGTCCTAAGGTCTGGTTGCTCCCTTCTCTTCCCAGGCATTGCCCTCATTCAGCATCAGGTCAGTTGGTTAATTCTCACTTCTGCTGCCCCAAGCCAAGGGAAAGTAAAATGTAGAGCTGGAGTTGGAGAATGATTGTGCCTTGGCATCTGGGTCTAGGCACACATTTGGTGAGCCTGCTTGCTCATATGTCTAGATTGCCCATCTGGTGTGGCTTCCTTACATCAGTTGTGTCTGTAGGGAACATAATTGAGTATTTTGGGGAAATGGTTTTTCATGAAGCTGTAAGGCAAGCTGGGTGATGGAGCTACAGTGATACATAGGCTTGATTGCAGCTGAAAGTTTCATCCCCCAGGATGATTCAGTCAAGTGGCTCTCAGCAGATAGCCATGCGGTCTTACTGACTGTTTTCAAGAGCCCCTGGACTTTTGCCATACAAACGTTTACTTCTTAAGCCTCTTTGTCTTTATGATCATAGTGGCTGGCTTTCTCAGAGGGACTGATACAAGAGAAAATGACAGAAGCCTCAGTGTGTGTGTGTGTGTGTGTGTGTGTGTGTGTGTGTGT
>NW_004624878.1:3372854-3386232 GCF_000247695.1 Heterocephalus glaber | reverse complement strand
TGGTGCTCCTCCTGTCTCAACTTCCCAGACAGCTGGTATTGTAAGTGTATGCCACCATGCCAGGCCCCTCAGTGTCTTTTTTCAGAAGATGAACTTTATCATTTTTACCACAGTCTACTTCTTATAACAAAGCCACCAAGTTATAGACCACACTCAGATGGAGGGAATTGGTACATCCAAGACTGTGTTGCCATATTGTATGTATGACAAGACATATTGCTTAGCATGTTCCAGTCTTGCTTGTAAGATTTCTGTATGAAAACTTATTTAATTCACTCTGCAAGTTTATGACACACATGATTAATTTATTTATTCAAAAGGAAAGTGAGCATAGAGAACCTAAATAATTTTCCTAAGGTGGAAAAACTAAATATTATCACTTCAAGTGATCATTTCAGGTGTCATTTCAAGTTTACGTCTCTGAGTGTACCTTTTGAAATGGTGTCCTATATAGCTCTTTATAATTATGCTTACCATAATCAGTTGGGTCTTTCTTAAGTATACAGTAATTTTGCTCTTTTTACTTCAATTCAAAATTTCGTGAATTGTTAATTAACTTAGAAATTTTGTTCTTAAGTGTTTATAAAAAGATAACAAATGCAAAATTTTTAATCTAAGAGAAATAGTATTTTACTTATTTTAATTTCACCTAAATTATATATATATATATATATATACATTTTTTTCTCTCATTAAAATATATTTTGTTTACTAACGTGGAAACTATGGTAAAATGCCCACAATCTTAGAAATTACTTTAATGTATGTACTGTGGAAGATACATTTAAAGAAATGTTGAGCTCATTGAAATTAAACAAATATACCATTTCAATGTGACTACAAAAAGCAAATATTGTTCTGGTTCCTAAGTATACATAATTATTTTTCATTATAATTCTGTTAACATTCAATTAAAAACTGCAGAAGGACTAACTAATGCATCTATTTCAGTGATTATGTTCACATTGTTGACTTATTAAAGGAATAATTAGAAAACAGTATTTAAGAGGAAGTTTCTTTTCAAACTTCATTTTCAAATAAAATTAAATTTATTTTGACATAGTGATATATATGTTCGATTTTTAAAATAGATATTTAAAACATATCTACACTATTTTAAGCCCTCATACAATAACTGGAATTGATTATGCCATGGGCACGTCCTTGTATTTAGCCTTAGAGCATTGTGGGAAAGCAGATGAAAGTAAAGCAGCCATTAGGCAGATCTGTGAGTCCTGGGGTTATGAAATGTGTGGCCAAGTAATCTGCATGGGCTTCTCTGGCATTTGAGCAAACTATCATCAGTGTGATTTTGTTCTTCAGTCTCATTCACATGCATTACCCTTGACAGAAAAGAGGAAATAAAATTAATTTCCTTCACCACTTTGAAGACTGTTCTCAACACAAAATGTCAATTCACTTAAACAAAATGTTAAATGTCATGAACACTGGACCTGCTTCTCTAGTGTATCAGCTTTCTCTAGTGCATCAGTTTTCCTCCTACAGAGCCATTTTTCTTGATAAATGAAAAGTATTGATTTATTCTTCTTCCTAGTGTTTGTCTCTCCTGCTTCATACTGAAGTGAAAGTTGATCTGAATGAGAACCAAAATTCTACTCTTCCCTAGCGAAGATATCACACATTCCCATTATAGAAATAAATTGTTACCAAACCTCTCTATTTCTGCTGGTTTGGAATTGTACTTTTACACTTTATTTCCTGAGGAAATTTGAGATAACAGAGAAATATCTAATCTTTTTCTGTGTTTTATTTCATTTAGTGTCATTTATAGACAAGATTGAATTTAATAACAACTCTTCATTGAAAATTTAATTCCATTTACGTGTTATGCTTTTCTGAATAGTTAAGTCCTCTTCAAACACAGATGATATATGATTTACTATTTTTCTGGTTAGTTTGTTATGGATTTCAGTTAGAGAAACTTTGCATTAACCACTTCTAGTGAGTAAAAGACAATACTTTCCAGAATTGGTATGTTGACTTCTAGCCACATATTGCCTTTAAATAAAACTAAAGATAATTCTTTGCCAGTAACCACCTCAAGTGCTTATTAGCCATGCCTGGCTGGTGGCTGCCATATTGGACAGTCTATATATAGTAAATATTTTTATTGGACAATACTGCTTTATCAATTTGCATCTGAAGTCTTAATATTAGAGTAATTCTATTTCCTTAATAATTAGTATATTTATTTTGTGCTATTTCTGTCTCTTCTTGAAGAAAATTTCTGAATTTATTGTTTTAGGGAGTCAAAAAAATCTGATCTCAAAAATGCGTGCAAATATTTTTGACTCATCTGAAGTATTTGTTAACATTTCTAAACTTAAATTTTATATTTAATCTAAATTTCTAAATATAATTACTTTTTGTATTGATAGAGCATAGTTCAAGTGGGAAAAGAGAATTGATTTTTAGCTTGTATTTACAGTTTCTTGAGAAACTTTTAAGTGCAACAAACTTTAGTTTATCTTGATCAATAAACTGCAAATGTCTACCAAATAGAAAGTGAGCAGTTGAAGCAAAGTATAATGGCATGCACCTGTAGTTCCATCTACTTGAGGGGGTGAAGGAGGAATATTGTTTAGCCCAGGATTTAGGTGTCACCCTGAGCAACACAGTGAGGTTCTGCTTCAAAACACTCAGAAAAAAAGGAGAGAGAGAAAGAGAGCGAGAGAGCGAGAGAGAGAGAGAGAGCACCTGTTTAATTGATAAACATTAACTGTTAAGCTAATTAGTGCAAACATGAATTAAAAATTAACTTCTTTTTTATGATTTTATAAAAGGTTCAAATTCATAGATAGAGATGAATATATCAGTCAAAGCATAAGTTATTCGTATGATGGAACTTAATAGATTTTGTGTGTGTGTGTGTGTGTGTGTTTTGGTACTTGATTATATGTCCAATGGCACTTAAGTGTGTATACTTTCCCATCCCAAGTCTGATATTTTGTGTCTATGAGATCTGAAAATAATTATTTATCTCTCTAAACCTCACTTTCAATGTCAGTAAATGGGAAAAATATCACCTACCAAACAATATAAGAAGATATTTTTAAATACATAAAAATGTCAGCAATGTTTAATAAATGTTGTATAACAATATTGATATCAAGAGTAGTAGTATTATAATCATTTAAATTTCAGTACACCATAATATTTTGGACATTTTGTACTGTAGTATAAAATTATACAGATATACAGTTTTATATAATATATTTTACCTAAGTAAAAAACTGGGCATTAATATATAGAGAAAATTTTCTGCATTATAATACCTAATTAGGAAATATTTAATAAGATATACTAAATTAAAAACATTCAATTCACAGGACTAGCCTTATGAAATACTGGCCCCTGTCATTGACTTAACAGGAAACCCAGCATAGTTGACATCCAAAAATTCAGTCAATAAGCAGTGTCTTCTTTCATATTCTTGTTTTTCTATCTTGTCTTTGTCTCCTTTTGTTAAATATGTTTCCACTCTCTAAAATCATACCTCCATTTCTGTGTGGTTTGTACATTATGAATTTTACTTTTTGTATCATAATTAAATTACATATTTTCATATGTCTCTCTCTTCTTAGGGTTTAGTATAATGATTTTCTGACAGCACATGTCTAATACATATTTTGAATGGGTAAACACATTGTGAACATATTGTATTAATTATTTCTCAATAATACGATAACTCATTAATTTAAAAGAGTAAGCAGTTATAATTGTTTACAACTTCCCAGGTGAGTTGGGTTCCTTATTTATCTATGATCACTTGTGATTGGGTGGATACAGTAGTAGCAGATCTTAGCTGAGCTTTCTCAAATGATCTGGCCCCTGTTTTAAACAAATAAGCCTATTCAGCTTGCCCATCCAGCAGGTTAGTATGTTCTTGGACTCATGGTGGCTGAGGCAGGATCTAGAACAAGAACAAATGTGTCTTCTTGAAAATTAGGATCAAAAGTGGCACGATACCATTCAGTATTTTGTTTGACACACACACAGAGGAACAAAGCCAATCCTTTTGATAGAAGCTGCAGAACTGTTGAAGCACATGAGTAGATGGAAAGGAATACATGAAGCTACTTTGCAAGAAAGTCTAACATAGGCAGATCCACTCTGTACAATTCTCTGCCACACTCTTTCCCTAGAGGGTTGACATTATGATGACCACTGGGGGAATACTTTACCCATGGGGTCAAAAACATTCCTCTCTCACATCTTCTTAAATACTTCCTTGATTTAACTTTCTTCCCAGTGATACAGGAACAATACGATTTTGCCTCAGAGTTAAAATACTTGTTGCATTCTGTTCAGTTATATTTACAATAAAGAATTGATACTTGATAAAAAAAGTGCCCAGAATGTTAATTTTTTTTTTTTTTTTGTACTGGAGATCGAACTCGGGTCCTTGCACAAAATCCCCAACTGTTAAATGTTTATTTGTACTTTTCAAGTATTAAATTCATAAAAATATATAACAAAACCTATTTATTCAGTGAAATAATCAAACATTAATAATCAGACAATAAATACATTTATAGTACATTAATTTGAATTTTGAATACTATCTCCATCTTTTAAATGATTAAAAAATTTTGATTCCTTGAGTTCAGATTTTAGCTTCTCCCTTGCTTTGTGATCAATGGGAAAATTAATTTCCTAATCTGCAAAATAATTATATTTTACATTATAACAAAAGCATATTAATTATATAATTTACATATAAATTCATTCATAAACATAAATCACATATAAATATAAATTGTAAATATAGATTATTTGTAAGACAGATGCTTTCATTAAGTTTTAAGTTTATTAGTATATGTTTCTAATACATAATAATTACACTTTTCTTGAATTGATATAAAACATATAATTTTAAGTTTTTAATATTACTATGTCAAAAGGAATAGTGATAGTTATAGTGGTTGTAAAAATAGAAATATTTCCAGAGAATTTTAATTTGAGTACATATTTGTTATATATATATAATATATGTACCTGTAATTTTTGTGGCTGTTGTTTTTGCAGTACTGGAGTTGAACTCATGGTCTTTACATTGAGTGACATCACTAAGTCTTTTTCAATTTTTTTTCTTTTTACTTTTGAGACTGGGTCTCATTAAATCTCTGAGTTCCCTGGGGTGGGCTCAAACTTACAATCCTCCCACCTCAGCCTCCCAAACACATATACCATCACACGAGTTTATAAATGTATAATGTGCGTGTGTGTGTGTGTGCGCATGTGTGTGTTTATGTGTGGAGAGAGCAAGAAGACACATATTTTGTACAAATATTTAAATATTTATTTTAGGGCTAGTGTTTTAATCATTTTGTGTTGATTAGACTATGTAATTTAATCATTCCATTAGTATACAAGACTTTGGTAATATTAATACATTAATATATTTCTATGAAATAGCTCTAAATCAAGATTTTTATATGTATCTGTTTTGAAATTATGATTATTTTATCATTAAATTAATGATTAAACTTTAAAAAATCTTATACATATATTCCCATTACATTAGTTTGCCTATTTAAAACTTTATGATTAAAGAATGAAGAATATCATTTTCTAAAGCAACACATATATTATAATTTTGCAAACCTTTTTTAGTTTTATAGGTGGAGAAACATGCATTGTGTTACCTAGATCTTGAGATCTATGTTTGAGTTAGGTGCTACCTGAGTACACTTGGAAAAATTTCTCTCTCTTTCTTTAATTCAGGCTGGCCATCTTTGACATATTTACTAAGGAGTTGTATTATCTCTGCATGAAATAACTGATTGCATCATTTATCTATTTATGTATTACATCTGTATTCTAGCTGCATATCATTTTCATCTTGATGTCTTTGAGTAGTAATTTGCTGGGTTTTTTGCCAGATCTATACTCTGCAACTCATGAACTCTTAGAAGTCCGGCTCGCTTGATCATTACCACACTACTATGTAAAGACTAGTGGGAGCTGGTTTTATTTCTTGAATTGTGCTGACACTATTGTGTGTTTGTGTGTGTGTGTGTGTTTTTATGGGACATTGTGTTTGTAGTTCATAACAAGAGGAGACACATTTCCCTTTTCATCTTTTCATTTCAAATATGTAGCATTTTTGCTGTTTTCAGTACCAAAGTGCATTTATAAGTCCTTTAGTCAAAGAGGAAGCTTTGTTGTATAGCCAAAGGGTTGTTTAGCTTCTTTGATTTCTATTTTAAATATAGGTCCCTGGATAAAAACATGTATCATAGTGACTTAGTATGTTTTTGTAAATGGAGCAGTTTTAGGAAATGTGATGAATGAACAAGTAAAATTTGATTAGTGCTTGAAACAAAAGTATTTATAAAAACAAGCAAGGTGCTGCAAAATGTCCCTAAATCATTACATAATAATTCACAGTTAGATAAATCTACTAGTGATTTAGAAATAGAGGAAGTTACAAGATTATTGAGGACATATCTTCATAGAGACAGGAGAATTTGACCATGATCTTCATATTAAAGATATTTCATGTCAGGTGTTTTTTCTCAAACACAGAAGGAGAAGTTTTGTGTTCAGACTCAGGAATGTGGTTGGTTCCAATGTTAACTCAAAGGTTGGCATTCGGTATCCGTTTTTCCCCCCTTCACAAGTCTTTCAAAATATTACAATGCTTGTGCTCGCTTCGGCAGCACGTATATTAAAATATTACAATGCTTGAAAAGTTTAGGAGTATAACTGAATGTAGTATTTATTATGTCTTATGTCTAAACACTGAGGCAGGCTGTTACCTACTGTATTTCATTACAACAACCTTTGTAAGTAACACATTTGCTCAGCAGATGAACCAACGAGCATGTAGAAGACTAAATATCACTCTGAAAATAGGGAGTAAAGATTCAGATTTGTATTATTCCAAAATCCAGTTTTTCTCATTATAGCACATTTCCTAAAAAAATTAGATATATCTTAGAAACTTAAACTTTACAACAAAGTATCATACAATTTTGTGTTCTGAGAGCAGGTTTGATAGAGACCAAGAGAAATGATAGTAATTGTGATGTTTATAGTGATGATAAACACCATGATATTGAATGATAATGTTAAATACATGGCTTATTGTAGACACTTTAGAATATGCTCAAATACCTTGCATTAATATTTAGAGGAATCATATCACAAAATAAATCATTACTATGCCCACTTTACAAAATAAAGAGACAAGAGCTTACTTTCTTTATCCAAAGTCATCTAGGTAGTAAATATCTCAAAAGAAGTTAAAAATATAAATATAACATTAATTACTACTAATTAGTATAATTCCTTATCACATTTGTATTAAAGAGTAATTAGTAACCGCCACCTGCCTCACAAGCTCAAGGTCCCAAGTTCAATCCCTGGTACCAAAAAATGTTATTAATCAAATATATTACAGTGACATAGCCCATCCCATCAAGTATGCCATACCCGTCACTTTTACTGCAACATACAGCAATCTGGTCTCTGGTTTTTTCACTATTTCCTCTTAATGCATTTCTAGCTAAATAACATTTAATTTTTTCAATACGTATTGCACTATCTCCTTTGAATTCTTTTACAAGGTATTTCTATTGACACTAAAATTGGAGTAGACAACACACCAGAATACATACGTGTCTCAACTAGTGAAACTCAGTGTGGTCATTGGCTGAGAGGTTTTCTGATTCTCTTTCAAAGCCTAAGTTGCAGGAAATGTTTCACTCTTATCCACCAGAGGAAAACAGTTGGAACATACAATATTGAACTGAATTCTAAGGCAGACCAATCAATCTAATTCTGTCTAAACCTATTTACCCTGTCCAGGAGATCCACTAATGAGGAATGCCAGTAACTCCTAGTTCTTGACACTGGTTTCCAAAAGTTAGTTAATGAACCAATTTAAAGAGACATGCTTGACCTTTGCAAATTAGTTTAATTTGCTTCTTGGGGCAGCTTTGAACTGTACTGTACTGCTATGGATATCACTAAATCATCCCGTCAAGTGAGATTTTTATACTTCGGTAAACTTTAAAAGCTGTCATTATAATTGGATAGGTTCACATTATCATCTAGCATTTTGAAAATCTCTTGATTATTTATGATGTTTAGGTTAGAATTTTGAATATGCTCCTTCTTCAATTTACACAAGAATGTTGTGCAATTCTGTGAGGAACCCTGTTCCTAAATGAAAATAGCACAATTTCTGCCCCAAATTATGTATAGTCAGCAATTATAGGTAGTTCACTGCTTTTACCACAAATTGCTCCGGGGAGGCTCAATGGCTTAAAGATCTGCCCCATAGGAGAAAATGTGAGGCACATTCTTAGGATTCTATGGAAAAAAACAGTATGTCTGTTCTTTAAAATGTATTCAAAAATAAAAAAAATAGCAAATGAGATTATTTTGTAAAAGTATTGTAGATTTTCCTTATAAAATAATTACATTAATTTGAAAAATAGACTACATTTACAAAGAAATGCATGTATCCATTTATTAAAAGTTTTATGTTTTCTATGTTGTGTTCCAGGCTAAGCACTGATACAAACATTAAAGAACAAGGAAAACACAGGATATTTTTACTCATGGAGTTTATATTAGGACAAAGACAAAGACCCTCAAAACACAAATGCAAAAAATATAATTTTGCATATTTTTATAAATGAAATAAACTATTATCAAGTGAAAAAAGTAGAAAGAGTTTAGGAAAAGCTTATTCTACATAAATGAAATAATTATTACAACAGGTCATTATAAAATGAGAAAGGGGTCAATTTGCTAAGAAATAATTCTAAATATATATGCATTCAGTATGGAAGCACACAAATATGTAAAGAAAACATAATAGGCCTAAAAAAACAGGCTCCAATTTAATGATTCAGGACTCTAACACCAACTTTCAACAATAGGCAGATTGTCCAAACAGAAAATACAAATAAACACCAGAGTTAAATTGTACCTAAGCCCAGATGGAACTAACAGATATTTACAAAATATTCCTACAAAATATCCTCCAAGAGATACCAAATACACATTTTTTCTCATCAGCACAGGAAACAGTTTCTAGAATACATCATATCAAAAGCCATAAAAATTTCTCAATGATTTTAAAAAATCCCAAGTACATACAGAATATCTTTTCTGATCACAAAGTAATGAAACTAGAAATCAATAAAATGAAAAACTTTAGAAACTATACAAATACATGGAAATTAAACAACTTCCTCCTAATTGGTAGATCAATAATGTAATGAAGAGAAAATTTAAATTTTGAATTACTATTAAAATTATTTAATAAAACTGGAGACACAATACACCAAAACCTATGAAATAAACAGCAGCAGTAATAAGGAAGAAGCTGATAACAATACCCACTTCAAAGAAGCAAAAATGTCTCAAATGAACAACTCCTTGCTATCTCTGAAGGAACTAGGCAAACATGAACAAACCAAATCCAGACTTAGCAGAAGAAAAAAATGAGTAGAAGAAAAAAAAAAAAAACGTCAAAGTAACAATAAATTGAGACTAAAGAACAATATAAAAAATAAGCATAACAAAGAGCTGTTTCTTTGAAAAGATTTTTAAAAGTTGGCAAACCCTTAAGAAAAGGAGAGAGAAAACTACGTTAAAATCTGAGGTGAAAAGAAATAACGATTAATACCACCAAAATACAAAAAAAATTAAACATTTAGAACAATTATATGTCAATGAGTTTGATAACCTAGAAATAAAGGACAAATTAATAGACACACACATCATACCAAAACTGAATCTGGAAGACTTAGCAGGAGGCATTGGAAGAAAGGAAGGGAGCTAAGTGGATTTAAACTGAAAAAGAAGTCAAAATGTCACTGTGTACAGAATATATAATTCTATATCTAGCAAACCCCAAAACCCCATTAAAGATACTGTTAGAACCAATAAATGAACTTAACAATTTTGCAGAATACAAAACCAAAGTTAAAAATAATCAGTTCCAAGGCCAGGGATTTAGCTCAGTGGTTTTGTCACCTGCTGTGCAAGCGCAAGAACCCGAGTTCAATCCCCGGTACCAAAAAAAAAAAGAAAAAAATCAGTTCCCTTACTATATGCCAATAGATAATTATGTGAAATAGAAATCAAAATGCAATAACTTTTACAATAGCTACAGAAAATGAATACCTAGGAATAAAGTTAGAGAAGGCAAGGATCTGTACAAAGATGATGATGAAAGAAATTGAGGACAACAAAAGTAATTAAAAGACATTCTATGTTCATAACAACATGAAACAAGTTCATATTGTTAAAATATCCAAACTATTCAAATTGATTTACATATTAAACGCATTCTCTATCAAAATATTAATAATTTTCTTTACAAAATGATAAAAAGTAATAAAGTGCATAAATATAAAAAACTCTTAACTCAAACTCAATTTAAGCAAAAAAGAATAAAACAAATGGCATTATACTATCTAGCCTTACAATGTGCTATAAACCTGTTGTAATCAAAATAGCGTGCAATTGACATACAGTCATATAGGCCAATGGAACAGTAGAGAGACTAGAAATAATCCCATACATATATGGTCAGTCAACTGATTTTTTTTTTTTTTTTGGAGGGTGGGTTTTAAACTCAAACTCAGGGATGGTATTTTACCCAGCCTATTCTATTCTATTCTATATTTTATTTTATTTTTAAGACAAAGTTTCTCTATGTAGTTCAGACTGGCCTTAAACTCACTATGTAGCCCAGACTGTCCTCAAACTGCCGTTGAACCTTCTGCCTCAGCTTCTGGAGTGCTGGGATTACAGGCATGTGACACCAGGTCTAGTTTTACTTTTTATTTTGAAACAAAGTCTGACTAAATTCCCTAGGATGGCCTTGAATTTGTGATTCTCCTTCATTAGACTTCAAGTAGTTGTGATAACAGAGCTTGAGCAGCTATGCCTGGCAACAGCTAACATTTCAGAAAGGTGCAAAGAACATATATTAAAATACAGTCTATTTAATAAGCAACCCTATGAAAATTGGATGTCCACATGCAGAAGAATGTAAGTAGACTGCTATTTCTCACCAGGTATAGATATTAAATTCAATCACTTAAGAACCTAAATGTAAGACTTGAAATGACAAAGGTAGTAGAAGAAAGCTTAGTGAAAAGTATTCTGGATATTGTGATGAGCATGGATTACATACTTGAACAAAATCTAAAAAGCACAAGAAGCAAAAATGAAAAGAGACTAATGAGGTTATAGCAAACTAAAAGCTTTTGCATAACAAAGGAAAATAACAGAAGACAGAAGTAATCTACAGAATGGGAGAAAACATTTATAAGGAGTTGATATCCAGAATATATAAGAAACTCCAAAAATTCAATACCAAAATGTCTGATTTAAAAAGGGCAATAGATCTGAATAAATATTTCATTAAAGAAGACATACAAATGGCCAATAGGAACATTAAAAAAATGATCAACATCACTAATCATCAAAAAATACAGATCAAAACCAAAATAAGATGTCTCCTTATGCCAATGATAATGGTTATTATCAAAATCCTAAAAATAAAAAAAAGCTGGCAAGAATGTGGAGGAAAGGGTATCTTTTTCACCATTGTCAAGATTGTACATTACTTCAGTCATTACAGAAACCATGTGAATGTTCTTTAAAAAAAAACAAAACTAAAACTAGAATTATATAATCCAGCACAACTAGGTATCTATGCAAAGGACACATGACCAATATGATAAAGAGACATTTGCACTCTCCTGTTTATAGAAAAAAAGAAAGAAAGAAAGAAAAAACCCACAAACAACCTAATTGTCCATTAAGGATAAGTGGATAAAGAAACTGTGGTCCATCCATTTACACACAGAATGTTATTCATCCAGAAAAAGATGAAATCCTTTGGAACCATGACAAGCTGAGTAAGACTAGAAGTCATTATGCTAAGTGAAATAAGCCGGGCACAGAAAGACAGTATTGTAGATCTCAGTATGTGGAAAATTTGAAATCTAAAATAAACTAATCTCAGAAATTGAGTGTAAAGTGGTGGTTACAAGGGTCAGGGGGCAGTAGGAGGGCGGAGTAATTGGGACAAGTTTAACTGAACCCTGAGTTACAGTTAGATAGGAACAAGTAGTTTGGTGGGTGCTGTTGCACCATAATGTAACTATTTTTGACAGTAATGTGTTGCACATTTCACAAAGCTAAAGGATTTTGAATATTTTCACCATTTTTAAAATAACAAATATTTACAAAGATAACATATTTAAACTGATTTTAATGTTGTTCAGTGTATAGATATTTCAAAACATTTTGTGCTGCTCCATAAATAGGTATACATTTCATGTTTTTTCAAAATATAAAAATGTATTTAAAATACATTTTTAAAAAGTTAAACATGATATTTACATGAATCTAGTTCTAGGAATTACTTTATAGGTTATCAATGATATCAGAGTCCCTGAAATTTTACATCAATGGATTTTATCAAACATAATTCTAAAGTAGGATAAACATTGTTTATCTTTACTACAAAACAAATCTGTGTATCTTGGAAGCCAATAAAATATCCATAATGCTTCAAATTATGTCATAGTACATTGTGATTCTTTTGGGAAGATACCTAGAAGGGGAGGAAGAGCTAGGTCAAAAGGAATTTCTACTTTCATTTTTTTTTTTAAATCCTGATTTCCATAGTGATTGCATCAGTTTACAGTCCCAACAACAATGGAGAAGGGTTCCTTTCTCCTCACTCCCTCACCAGCATTTGTTATTGATTAATTTCTTGATGGTAGCCATTCTGTCTGGGGTGAGATGGAATCTCTGTGTTATTTTAATTTGCATTTCTCAAATCGCCAGAGATGCTGCACATTTTTTCATGCACTTATTGGCTGTTAGTATTTCTTCATCCAAGAAGAAATCATTTCAGATGCTGCTGTACCTGACTGAGACAACATAGTATTGCTCTCTGCATTTTGTGGACATCAATCAGAACAGGTAAAGATGGTTTATTCAGATTTTTAAAGAAATTTTTAAGAAGTATAGAACAAGTACCATAAATTTACCTGGGAAAATAAGGCTATCTAGACTAAATTTTTACTTACTAGACTGTCTCTTGTTATACAAATTTCTTTCCCAATTATTCTCCACAAAGACAGACATCCACCGAGGAAGCTGACAAACTATCTTCCTTAGAGCTCCTATTGATCCCAATCATAATGTTTCATTAATTCTTTTTCACTACAAGTAGGTTATATGTAATTATGAAGGATTGATACATTTCAGTGACAGTACACTTACATGACTCAATATATATATATATTTTTTAAATTTTATATTATTGGTACATTTTAGGTACACAATATAATCACATTCATCATTG
>NW_004624878.1:3297510-3365708 GCF_000247695.1 Heterocephalus glaber | reverse complement strand
GTTTTTATCATAAATGCATGTTGGATTTTGTCAAATGCTTTTTCTGCATCTATTGAGATAATCATATGGTTTTTGTCCTTGGCTCTATTGATATAGTGTATTTCATTGATTGATTTGCATATTTTGAAGCATTCCTGCAAACCTGGGATGAATCCCACTTGATCAGGGTGTATGATCTTCTTGATGATCTTCTCCATTCTGTTTGTCAGTATCTTATTAAGGATTTTTGCATCCATGTTCATTAGTGAGATTGGCCTATAGTTCTCCTTTTTGTTTGGGTCTTTCTGTGCTTTGGGGATCAAGGTGATGCTTGCTCCCAGGAATGAATTTGGGAGTATTGCTTCCCTTTCAATTTCATTAAAGAGTTTAAACAGTAACACTAGATACTTTTCAATACCCCAACATTCATTGTATTTCACATTTAAAAGACTCCCCTGCATACTTACTGACTCATTGACATCTTATTTAATTCATTAAATTCTCACAGAATTGCTTCAAAGTACAATAGACAGAGTCTTTCACAGCTTAAGAAACATGTTTTGCAAATAGCAGACATTGAGCACAAATTCTTCCTACTGTAATAATGAAATATGTGGTCACTGTTCTTACAATTTTTGTTAGATTTTCTGTGCCTCTATGACTAGAAGATGAGGAAGCCACACAACTTCAGGGACTCTTAATGCCCCAAAATTAGATAAACAGAAGAACTTCCTTAAGGGATATGTTGTTACCAGACACTGTTCACGAGTAGCTTCGCTAAGATAGGGAAAGTATCACAATGAAAAAGGTAGAGTTGACTTTCTTTTAAAATCAGAAATTAAATTATCAAAATTAGATTATTATCTTGGTACTGAGGATCAGGTAGAGAAGAAAGGGATTGCCTTTATAGAAGCTAGGGTCCATTTGATACAGGAGATATGAGACAGTATTAAAAAAGGTAATGAAGTATTTTTTCAAGTAATGTAATTTAAATATGCATCTTCAGTGTTTCTGTAGATTGTCTCTCTCCTCTATGCAAGCCCTTCTTATACTTAAAGACATCTATATTTAACTGCTTCCTGCTAGTAATCACTGAAGAAACATGGGCTTAGTGAGAGTTCTCTAAACTTTTGCTACTTTTAAATTTATGCATTCGAGAATATTGATAATTTGATAGCATTTTTGTGACATCATGATCATGGATCAATTGTCCTGTACTTGAATTGTCTAAGATATTCTAGACTATAGAACATACAATATTAAGCTGTTGTTTACTCAATTATATGTGCAACTACTCACAATTCCCTGTCCAAATGTGTAATTAACTTGTATCTTGAACATTAGGAGGCATGATCAAAATCTACAGTGAATGTATAAATAAAATAATTACAGTAAAAGACACATTGCCTTTAATCTTCCTTAACATAGTCCTTCTTTCTTCCAACGCACTTGTCTTGTTCTTGCCATTTTCTGAAGCAGTTCTGGAAGTCCTGTTTCATGCATGTCATTAGCTGTACTAGGGTGGCTGCCTCAATGTCTTGAATGTATTCAAAACATTCACCTTTTATGGCCGTTTTTTATTTTGGAGAAGAGTCAGAAGTTGCATGGTGACAGATCAGGTAAATAAGGTGCATGAAGTCATACCATGACGTTTTTATTTGACAGAAATCAGTGTGAACATTTTGAACTAATTCAAGATATCAGTGTGTCTATTAAAAGACATTAAAAAAAGGACTTCCAGGGCCGGGGATTTAGCTCAGTGGTTTCACCGCCTGCTGTGCAAGCACAAAGACCCAAGTTCAATCCCTGGTATCAAAAAAAAAAAGACTTCCAGAAATGCTTCAAAAATGGCAAAATGATGGGTAACTGTGGTAGAAGAAAGGAAATGTTTTAAGGGAGATTAGTGGCAATGTGTTTTTTATTATACTATCTTTTTATAGTGGTACTTCAGTTCACGAACTTAATTTGTTCTACTCTTTTGGAAAAGATGGCCATGTTTGTGTTTGTGCAGGAAAGATGGAAGTGGTTGTGTTAGTCACCTGATGCACAGTTTGCAAACAAAAAGAAAATTTTGCCAAACACTTCTGTGTGTGAGCCAAATTGCAAACAAAAACATTAATGAGCCAAAGTATCAGGGTATTTAAACAATAACCATATTTTATCATACATTGTATAAAATAATAGATTTGAAAAATTTTATTCTTTCAGTTATTTGCCAAGTGAGAAAACCATACTCTGAAACTGTAAGAATATATTTTATTAAAATGAGTACATTTTTCATTGAAGAAATTTTTGGACAAATGTATTATTTACACAAACATTTCTGGTTATCATGTTCTTCATGTGCTCAATGAAAGTATTTACAGAAGAAATATTTTAAACGGCATTTCTTGCTTACTATTTTATTAAGGATGAGTTTTCATCAAATGATATCCTTAATATCCTGAAATAATGACATCTGTAAATAAACAAAATTAAATAGTTAATAAATGTTTAAAGAAATATTTAATCTGGTGTTTCTTATAGTGATTGGAAGTTATCTTGGAATTTCTTCTGATTTTATGTTACTTAGAAATTAATTTATGATTTTACTTTCCAAATCATGTTCTATAAACGTGAATCTTCAATAACCATGAGAAATCTAAATAATAGCACAGTTCATTAAAATTAATGGCATTAGAATGAAAAGGTACAATTACATAACTTATAGCTACATCATATATAGCATATGGCTATCTGAAAAATGTATAAATTATGTTTTTGAAGCTATAAGAAAAAAGAATAACTCTTCTACTAGAATGTTTCTACAACAGAAAGGATTTGTTTTGAATGTAATAAATAAGCAGGTGACTAGGCAATGCATGTTGACTAAGCATAGAGGGTTCACACTGAGACTAAGAATGCCTTTTATTGATAATCTTCTACCATCTGCTCTAAAGATTTATTCCTACAAAGAAAAAGGCAGGTGAGGAAAAAATGCAAATAAGTGGCAATGCTTAAATTCGGAATCATGCTGTTATTTTGCAAAGTGGATCAATGCTACTGTTGCTTTTAAAACCATTACAGTGTTTGAACCAGCAAAGCTGATGGTAAATTTCCATTGTTGTTACATTTCCTGATATGAGCAGAAAAGTGCTTCCAGTACTGTCAGATTTAAAAGCTTAAAAAATTGGTGAGAATAGACTTCATGTTATTTAACTCTTGTATGGGGTTTACAATTTCAGTTTGGAAAAAAAGCACAGAATACTCTGTAAATTCATAGCTATCTCAATTACTAAAAGTGAATATGCAGTGGATTACAGTGAATAGAAAATAAAAATTCTGAAAGCTTCCAAGATGAAAACAGAGATCCTACCTTATCAGACACTTGTTGGGCAAATCCCCTGAAAGGTACAGAATCATTGAAAGGTGGAAATATGACAGGTCAAGAAGTTACAGGGGAGTAACACCCAGCCTGTTAGATATGCCAAGTAGATGTCTCATGGCTCTGGAGAATGGACTTGAGGACAAAGAGGATTAAGAGTGGGAAAGTTCATTATGAGGAATCTCCTAACATTATATGTCACAAGTATGAGCTAAGATTAATAACAACAATAAAAAAGAAAATGGGGAAAGGGGATTTAGAGATGAAGGGAGGTAGGTGGGTGGGAAGGGGCGGGGATTAAAAAAGAAGAAACAAGCTGTGCTATGTACATGCATCTACTCCCCAAGGTGAATATAAACTTTATGTACAGAAAACATGTACTAATAAAGTAAAAGAGAGAAGGAGAAAGAAAGGTAAAGAGAGAGAGTGTGAGAGGAGAGAGAACTTGTGAGAGATGAGAGGATCCTGAAATAGAGTTGCCACTGAGGCTGCATCTAGGGGGGGTTTTATTCAGAAAAATCACATCTCAGGTTTCCTTGGGTCGAGCTATAATCAACATATAGGATTACAAGTATAGTCACTTAGCTCACGTTGATTTAAAAGAAAAAAATGTTATGTAACAAGGGTACAGCATAGGGAAGAACAAGGGGATTTCTAGGAGGATTAGGAGTGAGGCTTAGAGTGTTTTGGTCATCAATTTTTGTATTTCTGATTTCTATGTGTTTGTTATATTCATTGTGCTTACTGGCTCAGATGGTGCTAGTTACAGTACAGCCCTGAGCTGTTCATCTCCAAGAGCTTTGCAGGCCCACCCTTCTAGTCTCCATCTTGGGGCCCAGTTTTTATCAACTCATCCCTGTACCACAAGCCTGGTTTGCCTCATCTCTGTTCTGACTCTATCTCTGGCCCAGTCCCTTTCTAACTGCCTATCAGTCGCTACCTAACTAAGCTATCTGCAAGAAAAAGAAAAATACAGTGGAACCTTGACTTATGAACTCAATCAGTTCCCAAGAGCTGGTTGTAACTCAAGTTGGCTGTAAGTCAATACAGCTGAGCTCAGGATGTTTATCTGGGTACGTGCTATAGATAACAAGAGGTAGATGAATCTTCCATTAACCTAATTAACCCAATTCGTGTGTCAGGCCGGTTGCAGCTGAAGGATCCACTGTACATCTAGGGGCCAGAGGAAGAGGGAATTCCCATTGAAATCTAAGCAAGGTAAAGCATCTGTGTAAGGAATTAACAAAAGATGGAGAGATGTTGAAATTGAGATTAGTAAAGAACTAAATTTGTTATGGAGAACTAGGTGTCCAATAAATAACACTGTTTCAAGGGGTGCCAAAAAGTAGAAATTCAAAAGAAAAACAGAAAAAGTATTATTATTAGATAATAATATCATTATTAGATAGGAAGTACTGAATTAAGAATGACAGCTCCAAAGGCAGATGCTGGCAATGAGTTTGGGAATAGAGAATTCAGAATTCTGTAATAAGCCAAAGCAACACAACTACTGAAAACTATCCAGGAGCAATTACTCAACCTCAGTAAGAAAGTAGAGTGTATGTTGTTTCAAATTAGACTTACTCCCATCCCACTTCCCTCCCATCTCACTGGCACAGGAACCAAAATCAGCAGTATTGCAGATTGTGGAGAGATTTGGCCACATTTACAGTTTTATGAAAATCACTATCCATAAATAGATTAATATTTTTTAAAAATTTTACCTTCCTGAGAAATCTCTAGTTGCCAAGAGTGGTAGCTCTTTGATGTGACTCAGTTCAGCTGCTGTGAAGAAAGACTACTTCAAGATTACTAAAGAAACAATAGCAACCTACTGAAAACCTCTCCCTGCCTCAGGTTTCAATTTCAGGAATTTAAAAGGAATCGCAGAGAAATAAAGAACGGCAAAGAACTGGAGGAAGCAAACACATGCCTTGTTTCATAAAAGGGTGTTTTATAAAAGGGTAAAGGTGTGAAGATGGCTCAGGCAGACCTGAGCAGGAGAAAGCACCTGTATGGCCTCTGGCTAATGTGTCTTAGACCAGCAAACAGCAAAAACTAAACCATCTTCTAAATAGATGTCCCTGGGAAACAGTGGAAGACATATGCACAAATAATTTAAGAAAGTGTTCTGAAAAATTATTGACACATAAAATACATTGAATCAAGTGTGCACCCTATGAAGTTAGTTTTAAAAATAAAGACCTTGGCAAAAAAGATAAGAGTAGCAGAGGATTCAGTGATTATATACTGCAGGAAATCCAATTGAAAGCATTATTTTAGGAAAGTGCTAAACAAAGAAGCATCACAGATAATAACAACAGCAACAAATTACATATACAAATAACAAACACCGCAGAGGGAGAAGGCATTCAGATACCAGTTTGTATGACAGATTATTTAAAATGTCAACAACAGCTGTAAAAAAATACAGTACACACAACAAAGCAAAAAAATAATTTCATGTGGACTGGCAAAAAAATCAACCAACATAAAAAATGTACCTAAGGGGCCACCAATTTTGGACGTAGTGAACAAAAACTTTAAATCTGCTTCAGTGAATATATTCAAAGAACTACAGGAAATCTTGTCTAAGCAAATAAAGAAATGTGTGTGTGTGTGTGTGTATATATATATATATATAACAAAATCAACCTTTTTTATCTTTTACTTTTTGAGACAGGGTCTCTCTAAGTCACTTAAATCACTAAGGTTTCCAGGCTGGGTAGCCTACCAGAGTATTGATATTGCAGTCATGTATCATGATGAGATGTATTGATTTACACATCCAAAAAACTCAGGAATCTCCAGGTTGTATAAACTATATGTTTGACAGCTGTATACATCATAGTCAAAATGTCTAAAGCTGAAGACAATGATATGGTTTTAAAAGAAAGAAAAGAAATAAATACTATTACTTCTAATGGGTCCTGAAATACATTAACAGCTTATATCTTTTCAGAAAGCCTATAGACCAGAAGACAGGGAATGACATTTTCACAATGTAGAAAGTAAAACATTGTCAACCAAAAATTAACTTCAAGGTAAACTCTTCTTCAATTATATATACATAATCAGCAAATCTTTAACCAAAAACAGAGAAAAAAGACAAAAATAGAGAAAACTTAATTTAATAAAATCATGAATGAAAGAAGACATGCTATTTCTGGCCTTACAGAAAGAAAAGATACAAGAATGCTATTACCAATTGTATAACACAGAATTATGAATGAAATAACTTTGAGGAAGTAATGCCAAATGATTACCAAAGGCAATACAATTTCTGTGAAAAAGTAAAATTTTTCTAAAAAGAGATTGTGGTGATCTTGCTGACTGTGAATTTATTAAAAATGGCTGAGCTATAGGTGAATACTACAGTGCATGAACCATATCTAAATGAAGACTTAAAAAATGATAACCCTATATCCATGAAAAGTATTAAAAAGATAAACAATTTTTAAAATGTTAAAATATTCTCTTTGGTATTGAGAAGTTTCTCATAATGGAATGAACTCTAGAATGCATTGTGGTTTTTCAAAAGCAATATTCATAAGTGAAGTTCATGATGAAATTTATTGTAAATACTGTTATAATTCATGTAGATAAATTTTTCAGTATTTGCTTTAATATAATTTATAAAACACTTGATTGTACTTGAAATAGATATAAAGCACTCCCAGTTGATATACATATGGTTATAAAAAGTTATATATACTTTATCAAAGATTATATATAGACATAACATAATTTAATATATAAATAGCTGACACATTATTTCATAGCTCCTAAGAGATAAAATAGAAAATTATGTAAATAGCCATTTTAATATATATTATGTGAATTTTTGCCATGACCAGAACCATATACATTTTACATCCAGTATTATTTATAAACAATTTTATTAAGTATTTTCAGAATTCTATTGACTCATATTACAATACATATACTTATCAGATTCTTTTTGCTTTTGGAATAGCTTTAATTTTGAAACATGAATAATACATTGTTATATTTTATACACCTATTGAAATAGGCTGCTATGCTCACAGTTTTCTAAGCACTGGGACTCAGTCTCTAGAAATTGCTCTGAATATGTAATATTGCAGTATAAATTACGAAGCTTATAATCAGAACACATGATTTTAAATAGATCAATGCATAATTATTAATTAGTATTACAAATTTGAAACACATTTATCTTCAAGCAATTTAATGCAAATTACAGTCAAAGTTTAAAAAGCAGGATAATTATATTTAGCTTGTGACTTATGAGATAGGAAATAACACATGAGATTAGAACTGGAGAAATAAATAGAGAAACTTAACCCATCCTACCTTCTCCATAATTTAATTGTATAGTACTAAATGCATACCAGCTGTACCCTCCACTTTTTTCAGTTAGGTGACTTCATTGCTTTATTACCACCCCCAGTCTATGTTGACAGTGTTTGCAAGGTACTTGTGGGCATGAGTGGTTCCCACTCTGGAGGTGAGCCACGTCCTCCTTAGTGATGCTATTAGAATTGGCAAAGTGGCCACTGAAGGTTGGAAATGACATCAAAGCGACCATGTTGATAATGAACCAATTTGTGCACCTTCATCTTCATCATTTCTCTTTCAAAGGTTACATTTGCCCATTAGCAATACCATAGTTTCTGACAAAAAGAAAATCTTGGTGTACCTATGTATGTTGATTTACCTTCTCCTAAACACAGCCTTCACTGAACCTCAGAAGTTTTTTTGATGTTTGTGTGTCTATTTCCACACGAAGTCACCTTTTCCAGTAGTTCCTGTATTTTGTCAATAGCAACAAAATGATTTAAAGCTAAATGAAAGTTCTTCATAAAGAGAAAGAATAAGGGGAACCAAAACTAAGCCTAGGGCATGTGAGGGCCCTAACTTCCTATGTACCCCCACCCTTCAGTGTCTGCCTCTACCCCTTGATCTAATCCTTCCATGAAATGCAGCTCCTCAAACTTGTCCTACCTTGTACAGTCCTATGTCACAGAGCTACCTCTCAGAGCCACCTCTCATATTTTTAAGACTTACCTGTTACAGAAACACACACGCACACACACATTTTCTTACTACACTGTGTATGGAAAATAAACTGGTTAAAATAATTTACCTATAAGTGAATTTGTTTTGAGGGGACAATAATACATAATTTTTAAATTAATAGACTGGGAATAATTTCAAATTTCTTGAAAAGAATGGGTTTATTCTGAAAATAATTTGATAATTATTCTAATTAAAATTCAAAATTTTTGAGGTACTTCCACAATCCTAGCTGCAGTTGGCTTACAATGAAACAAACTCAGACCTTGGATTTGGAAAGTAGGTCTATTAGGTCTAAAGTAGGTCACAACCATACTTTGTAATATGTTAAATATACATTTAGTCCAGAGATGACTTGGTGTCCAGTGAGAGCAGAGGAATGGTTTGCCACTTCTTACAGTAAAAAAAAATCAGTCATTTTACCTTTGAAGTTAAGTCAGCTTCTTTTTGTAATCTCAAAAGATACAATCTTGAATGCCATAATTCCAAATGCTAAAATCTGGAAAGGCCAACATCTCCAAAGTTTCAAATTCTGAAGATCCAAAATCCACCCCCATCACAATTCTGAGAGATTAAAATTCCACATGTGAAATGCTAAGGCTAAACCTTCATTACCATGAAGAATAGGCTATGTAAAAGAGAAAGAAAGTCGAATTGTGAGAGATTGACCACCTGATATGGCAAGGAAAATATCTCAGTTTAAAAATAATTCATGTGTCTGCATTGACTTTCCATCTATTTGATAAAATTCCAAGAGGTTTAATGAACTAAACCCACATTTGTCTAAAGAATCCAGCAACATCATTGACTCCCTCAAAACCAATTATGTGCACTGTAAGATAAAATGATATGTAATGGTGTTGCTGTTCCATCACCAGTATCTTTTCCTCAAAGCCTGCGACTGCATATAAGTGTATGCTCAATAGATTTTGCACACCCCAAATAGCATGTAGCAACATGAAACAGATGATGATGAAATTTAATAGGGGATATTTACATCCATAGGAGTTGTGTATTTAATTTTCAAAAAGAGCAACACCACATAGAATATGAATGAATGTGAATGTATTCTACAAGAGCCATGCCCATCCCCAAAATGGCTATTCACCATGATGCAAAACTTCATAACATGCTAATAATCATGAAATCCCGCCAGCGCTTATGGAATTACTCTGTGCAATTGCCTCTGGTTTACCCTGTAATACATGTTTCATATGTTAATTTTAAGAATTTTTTCCCACAATTAAAATAGTGGAATTTTAAAATTTTAGGACTTTTAAGAATTTAGTGCGCTGTGTATTTCATCTTTGCTTTATTTCCAGTACTAGAGGAATAAATTTATGAGTAAAGACTTTCAGAGATTTTAACTTTGTTTTATGCAGTTTTTAAAAATTGACTCCAAAGATGTGCATTATTACAGCATTAACATTGTGTATGTGTGTGTGTGTGTGTGTGTGTGTGTGTGTGTGTAACCATCAAACTTCCTCAATAAATAGAAAATCACCCATTTGTACACTCACATTTTGAAAGATAAAGCTTTGGATGACATATGTGGTGGTGACCCATCTCCATTTCTGATTGGCCTTTCAAAAGACAGGTTTCCTGTCCTGGTACATCAGATGACCATAGTTATACAGATGGCTGTGCACAATTACAAACCACAGTGTATGTGCTTGTACATTTCACATTTTAATCTATTTCTTTATGAATATGTTTTCTCTCTTCATAACTGTTACATCCAAGAGACTGTTAGTGCTGTATACCTTAGTCTTTTCTCCCTCCCTCCCTCTCTTCCTCCCTCCCTCCCTTCTTTCCTTCCTTCCTTCCTTCCTTCCTTCCTTCCTTCCTTCCTTCCTCTTTCTGTCTCTCTCTCTCCCTCCGTCCCTCCCTCTTTCTTTTTTGCTGGTACTGGGGATTAAACCCAGGGCACTCTACCACTAAGTTATACTGCCCTTACTTTTAATTTTATTTATTTAATTAATTTATTTTTATTTTGAGACAAGATCTTGCTAACTTGCTCAGCTGGGACTAGAGTCTGAGATACACCTGCCTCAGCCTCCTCTAACTGTTGGGATTATAGGCACAATCCACATGGTTGGTTTAACTAAATCTTTATGCTTATGAATATATGCATTTTATATTGCCCATTTTATTGTGTAAAGTTAAACAGAAATATTTGGTCATGTTTTCATATTTCTCAAATACATCAGCTGTTTAAATATATAGCATTTTAATAATTTAGCAATTATTTTTGAATAATTATAATTTCATGATTTTGATCTGTCAAGAGTCAGACTCTAAGGGATTTTGACTCTAGTGATGTTAAACACAACGGTTTTGATTTTTCAAGGTTTCAATTTTAGGGATGATGACATTCAGGATTTAATCTTTTGAAATTATTACTTGAACCTCCTTTGCTGTATCATGCATAAGAATTTTACTCAGGAAAAATTGAGGAGTCAATTTTTGTTGTGTGTGGTCATAACTGGTGGTGTGGTCATAACTCTATTTGACCAAATAAAAAAGTTCAGCATGTTAAAAAGAAAGGTAGAAAAATATATTTCTCTGCAGTGGTTATTTAATAAATCAATTAGCCCATAGTATTGGACTAATAACAATTTACATAATTTGACTTTCTCATGTCTATCCACTAACCCTTCAGTAACCACTTTGAAGAACTCTGTTAGGATGCTTAATTCGGAAAACAATGCTGCTGTCACCACTGTAGAATGAAAGAAGGACATCATTCTAGAGGAAAACTGCTACTTTCAGACAAAAGCAAAACTGCCTTTAAAAGGGCTTTGTCTCCTTGAATAAATTATGTGATAAAAATAAATGAAAACATAAATAAATCATTTTAAAGTAAGAAAAAAAAGATATTCTCCATTAAAAATAAATGAAAACATAAATAAATCATTTTAAAGTAAGAAAAAATAGATTTTCTCCATCCCTAGTATAATTTCCTAACAGAGGAGATACTCAATAACATCTGTTAGAGTTTAACAAATAGCAAAAGTTGGCAGTCTCCAAAATTTTAATTAAATGAAACAACAGGAATTTGAGACTTTGTAAAGCTGCAGGGTCATTGATGCCTAAAATTTATGAAAATAAGGAACAAAGTTCTCTGGATTATATTAAAAATATTCTACCTTTAGTCCTTTTATATACATACTCCTATAAATAACTAAGCAATAAAAGCATTTTCCGTTCTATCTGAAGGAGCAATTTAAAAATCCACAGCAGTATGAATAGTTGATGCCTTCTACTTTAACTTCATAAGTAGGAAACAGGACATTGTGTGGTTTTGTTTTTGTATTAAAGAGTATTGTGTCTGTAGATATTTAGAAGAATTATGATGAAAAATAATTGAGCTGAAATTTTATACAATTTCTTGAAATGTTAAAATATTATTCCAAGGCACTAATTTTTTTTCTAGGAATCTGTGTAACTTAACTAGGAGAAATCTCTATCTCTAAGTCTCTAAGATAAGAGAAATCATATTAAAGCTTTGTATCAGCTTTGAAAATTTGGAGTTAAGTGTTTGAAAAATGTTTTAAAATCCAAGGCATGACATTATCTCTGTACATTGGATAACTTACTTATCAAACATTGGCTTTATTTTCTCTTATACAGAATAATGTTCTTTTGGGTTGTTGTGCATCCACAGAACAAATGAGGTAAGAGATAAAAATGATATAATTAAAATAGATAAATATAAGGCAAATAAAAGGTAAATATGAGATATGTAAATGAGATAAAAGAAATAAATTAACTATCATAATGCCTAATAAATTAAAGATATTCAGTGAACTATTTACTACAGCAATTAACTCACAAGTTATTCTCAGTTATTCCAGAGTCAGAACTGTTCACATAAGGTTTTCTAACTTTTAGATATACATTTAACAAAAATGTCTATATTTCTATTTTTTAAAAAACGTGTAATTGTTCCAGAATATACATTATATAAAACAAACCATCTTAACATTTTTAACCTTTCTTGTTAGCAGTGCTACATATAAAATATTTCAGTTTTTGAGAGAAGTATAAATTCTTGTTCCTAATGATTTGTGTGTGTGTGTGTGTGTGTGTGTATGTGTGTGTTTGCGGTCTGATGAAATAGACTCATGGCTCCCTTCCCAACTGGTGCGATTTACATTTCTACTTTCTTTTAGCATTCAAATTAGAAGTGAAAATGAGATATCTATGCATAGTCATTTCAATTACTAATGAAAATGGAAGAAATTATCATTGACTCATCCTTTTGTTACTGAGAGTTAGAAAATACTGAGATATATCACTCTGGTTCTTTATATGTCAGATTTGATATCAAGGCCTATGCTGGTTTATTTATCAGAGTAACAATGTAATGATCCAGCACTAAAACAGAGGATCAGTTGTTTTCTTATTTTATTGTATGAGTACACACTCGTAGTACCTGGTATTCACATTGCTTGTGTGGAGTGGGTACAGGTACATAAGACATTTCAATTCCTTTTTTCATCCCCTTTCCCATCCATCTCTCCTCTATACAACTTATTTTTAATTTTTCTTTCTAAAACTTAATCGTATTATTTTGTTTGTTTGTTTTATGAGGCAAGGTCAGCCTATGTAGTTCAGACTGATCCTGAACTCACTATGCAGCCCAGGCTGGCCTCAAACTTGCAGCAATCCTCCTGCCTCAGCCTCCTGAGTGCTGGGATTACAGGCATGAGCCACCGTGCCTAGCTTTAATCGTATTGTTAATAAGTTATTCAGGAGAAATTTTCTTTTCATAGTGATTTTCCTACTTCATTGTCTGCAAAAGGACGTTTGGTGTCTTGTTTTTCATAAGACGATCATAAGATACTGACATTTTCTTCACATGCTGAACAGCCCAAAATGTATATGCGAAAATAAATATGTACATTTACTTTCCCCTGAAAACAATGAGCTTCTTTCACCTATGGTCTCTTGGATAACTATTTTATGCTTGTATCATTTATCACAGATTCATCTGCTTATACTGAATTTAATGTAAGAAGGTTCTGTTTGTTGGATCAGAACTCTTATATCATTATTCAATCTGTAAGCTGCTTCCCATTTGAATCAATAAAAGACTGAGAGGTCTTGACAAGCTATGTTTTTGTCAGATATTGATCTTGATGACCAAGCTGGTGCCCTAGAGTCTAACCATTGATTTTAAAGGAGAGGCCTGTCAGATTGGAGGCCAATTTTGTGTTATTAAACAGATCAGGTCTTATAATTAAAGAAAATGTCAGGCTGTCATATTTTACAAGAGGGCCCTGGAAATATTTTCACACAGTTTTCAAGAAATTAGAAAGCATGCAGACTTGCTGGAGCCAAACACATACACAAAAACCAGCATAGGCTTACAGGGAAAGTAAATCAATATTCAAATGGCATGTGATTCATTGGCTTTCTATTTTCCCAAGACTCAATGATTTAAGTAATAATTTATGATTCCTGGCTTTAATAACATGCACTGCTGCATCAACTTAAAACACATCAAACTCTTCTCAAAGAAAGTAACATTCAAATGAAAAGCTAATTTACTGCCAGGATAATGGAGAATATTGAAACTATACTCTGCAGCCTTTGTTTCCTTTCTGTTTCCTTTCAGTACATACTGTAAATCATAACCTCACGCTTAATTTTTCATTGCATACCTCCTTTCTTCTTCTATCAATTTGAGAATGATTTACAGAGAATTTGTGAGTAAAGTGCTGTTGAATAGCTCATCTTAATACAGAAGAAATTGACCAATAAACAAAATCACATCATATTTGTTATAAATATAGTACAAGTGCTCTTTAAAGGTAAGAAGTTACTAACTTTATTAGGAATATTTAGGGAAGTTTTCACAAAGCATATTGAGTTTGAGTTTAATGCATAAAAATTGAGGGTCTGAAATTGTATTAAAATGTGAAAGGGTCTTATTTATGTTTTAGAATTGATTTATAAGGTGTGGGGTACTAAAAATAATAAAATGTAGAACTTTTAGAAAGTATAAAACTTTATAAATGAGAAATAAAGTGTTAAAGTACCAAGAGAAAAAGAGAACAGGAACACAAGTAATAATTCCCCAAGTGGAAATACAAATAATTTTAAGCAGTCAGAAAAATATTCTGTCATTACATCTTCAAATATAGATTTTGTTTTGAGTACTCTCCTCCTCCTGAAATTCTTGCTAATGCTTAGGTTAGGGCTTTGGCCAATGTGACATGACCTCAATTATTTTCTGTTCCTCTCATTTATGTCTTTTCTTTGCATGTTCAGGTTGCATACTTGTTGGCTTCTCTTCAAGTTCAATAATATTATCTTTGGCTGTGTGGAGTCTGTGGTCACATCTGTGCTTTGTGTTATTATTTCCAGAAATTGTATTTTTCCAATCTGAACTATAGATTCAATCTTGAATACATTATATTGTTCATCTACTTTCTATATTTTTTTCCTTAACATGCTAGTGCTAATTATTTTGAAATTATTTTCTGCTTACAATATCTGCATCATTTTTTGCATTTGCATATTTAGCATTTTATTAATTTTATCAATCACTTCTGCTTGTTTAAATATCTAGGATGTTAGATTTTGAGTTTTTGTTTTTATATCCTATTCATGTTGTGATATATATATACGCATATATGTATATATGATATATATACATATATATATATGTGGAGACTCTGGGTTATACATTTTTGGTCTAAAAAGTTTGCACGTTGTTCTGGTAGGCACTTTGATGCTGAAAAGGACTGCTGTTAGGTTTTTTTAATTGAGACTGTATTTTTATTTTGTTTTGTTTTTTATGGTTTTTTTTGTTTTGTTTTGTTTTTTGGTACCAGATCGAACTTGGGACCTTGCACCTGCGAGGCAGGCGGTGGAACCATTGAGCTAAATCCCTGGCCCTGTTGCATGTCTTTTGAGGGTGGTATTTGCTAAAGCATAAGTATCCATTAAAATATCTCCATTCTGAGCAAGAGTGCTGATACCTCTCCAACAGTGGGAGATCTCTGGTTCATGCTTGCTCTTAGCCTCCCAGCACATGTCTTAGAAACTTCCATAGTCTTTCCTTGTGTTTTGCAGCCCAGACATTATCTAAGCTAAAAATTAGTTTACTATAATATGTGGTATAGTCTTACATAAGTCCTCTTTATTAAAGACCCAGTTCTATCACAGGTTTAGGAGCCCCAGCTTCAATTTTTGTGCAACAGATCCCTGTTTGGTATCCACCTTTCCTGTGACAGAGACACAATACCTGACACTCACAATTTGAAGAAGGAGAGATTGAATTTGACCTATGTTTGGGGGAAATTTAGTCTGTAATCAGAAGGCTCCAAGTCAGAGTCATCAAGGTTGAAGCGGCAGAGTCAAGACACTTAGTTCATGGCAGCATGGATACAGATCAGAGTATGAGCTCCAGAGAGGAACAAACCAGAGGCCAGCTGTTATGAAAGCCGTGTCTCCACGACCCACCCAGGCATGCCCAGGGTGTGCTCTACTCTTAGACTAGGCGTTTCTGAATTCAGTGAAGTGGACATATTAGGATTATTGGTAGCATCACAACTGTATGGTAAGCCCAGAGTATATCCTAAGGAATAACTAAAAACTATACTCATTTTCTGCATCTCAATTTGTATGGATATTGATTGAGGTGATTGCCTTATGGGTGTATACGTATAGGAAAACTCCAAATTTAAACTCAAAACTTTTCAAATGTGTCCCATTTAGTGTATTGAAATTATATTTCAAAATTTATAAATGCACATACACACATATATACACATATGTATGCAGACAGAAACAGTGATGTCAATTATGCAATAATTATTAAGAATTCAGTAAGTATGAGCCAATGCTATTTTATTCTCAAACAAGTTCTCTGTGAAAAAACAAGAAGGGAAAAAAGGAATGTTTTAGTGCAGATCCCAAAGCAATTAAGTGACCAAAAGCAGTTGGAAACAAAAATGTGATTGTATATCTTTTATTAGAAAGAGAAGGAAATAAGATTTTAATGAAAATTGTTACTGTAGTAATAGGTTGGACAAAAAAAAAGACGTGTTTGGTAGAAAGAGTTCAGAAGTAAAAGGTAAAAATAGAATATGTAGAACTGCTTTGAATTTCATCACAATTAATTTTCTATGGATGGATTAGCCTTTCTCTCTGGTATCATGTCATATTATCATAGGTTTCCAGATTTCTTTTCTTAGCACTGCTGTATTTTCTAAGATAAGTTCATTAAATAGCAATCAAATATAAACCAAATAAATTTCAAAAATCACTAGCTAAGGTCACACCTGCCAAATGATTTAACAAATGTAGGTCATGATTCAGGAGTAAAAGAAAATTGTCTTGAAATATGTAAATCATTGTGACCCATTTTTACCTTGAATTATTTGTAGTTTCACACAGATCTTCACTTTTTTTTGTTATAATGGTGGGCTTATTAATTCATTTTTCATTTGACTTTTTAATATCTAAGATACACATACCCTTTCAGTAATTTATTCTATTCTCAAGACTTCTATAGGCACCTAAAAATGTGCTAAGAAGGTGTTAACATTGAAGCAGCTGGAAAACTCTCAACTATTGAGAGAGGACAGAATGATTTATTTGGGCTCTCATGGGCATCCTTCCTGCTTGGTAAATTAAATTTACAACAGAACAAAGTTTCTGTATATAAACTATAATATTACCTTGTCTCAAAATGTATATTTTAAAGAAAAATTGTCTCCTTTACAAACAAGACTGAGTTGCACAAAGTTCATATTCAGTAATTTTACATTTTATACTTATAAATTTTTAAATGAAATTATTTTAATTCTTTTAATCTATGCCTGTATTGAAATAATATGAAAGCAAATATTTATTCTACTAATTTACAAGTGTAAGAATAAACGCTGTTTGCCAATATATGCCTTTGTTTTATAATGCTTAAGCTTTTGTCATATCTGATCTTTGTTGACTCAATTAGGAAGTTCATCCTTAAGAAGACAATCTAGATTGACAATGTGCTGATCTCCAAATGAAGGTGAATATTGAGGACAATCTGCCTCTAACATATCTGGAAACAGAACTCAGAAAGTAGATTTGAATCCAGATTAGTCCAAGAAGTGTTCAAAATATGTGGGATAAAGATTTATTTGACCATGTACAAAAATCTTTCATATCCAGATAGTCAACAAATATTTGACAAATTGAGAAATGCCAGTTTTAAATACATGCATAGATTATGGTGGCAGAATATATTTAAAAAATTGACACTCATGAATTTCTGAACAATTATTAATCTAATTAGTAAAACTAATTTTCACCACAATCCAAGTAGATTGTGTACAAAATAAACAACTCACTACATTTGCAATCCACCATCATTCTTCTCAAATTATCTCATGATAACTCAGATACAATCTAATAGAAAAGGTACATCTCATTTTCTACCACATGAAGTATTTTAAAGTGCTATTTTGTCCATTTCGTGTATATATGTATGGCATATCATGGACAATTAGACATGTAGGGTCTTATTCCAAATAACTGCTTTAATTTGTTTAGTAGTGACTATATTTATAAAGTCTAATTTTACATTTATTATATAAGGGAAATTTTTATTTTTAATTAGCATATATTAAATGTACATATTTATGGGGTACAGTGTGATACTTCAATGCACTTTACAACATGTACTGATTAAATTAGAGTAATTTGTATTTCTATCTCCTCATCTTTTCTTTATATTTGTTATGAGCATTTTTATTGTCTGAGCAAAGAAGAAAATGCATCCTTTTTGGGAGCAAATGAACCACCAGCTTGAAAGGAAATATTTGATCAAGGTATTGATGCACAGCCAGAGGAATGCATCAAAACAATAACTCTAATTCCTATTATGGCTGTTAATTAATGGATGAGAAAGGAAGAGAGAAAAAGGAAAAGGGAGGAGGAGGAAGAAATAAATTAACAAGAGGAAAAAGAAGAAGGGCATTGGCAAGAGTGACAGAATAAATTAAAATATCCATAATGCAAAGGTTACTGTATGGACATGAGAAAATGGCTCCAAGGAAAGGGTAAACTTAAATTTTTTGTATAATTTCCAGTGGGGTTTTGTGAAGTTATGGATTCTGATTCATTAGCTCCAGGATGGGACTAAGATTTCTGTGTTTCCAACCAGCTCCTGGGCAACAATGATGCAGTTCTGCATACCACACTTTGAGTAGCAAGGTAATAAAAGTTGCAGAAAATGTTGGACATTTTCACTAAATCATGAAATAAAAAAGGTAAGTTAATCAGTGACCACAAAGGACTATCCAATAATAAATTTGGAAATAAAGACTTTAAATAGCTTAAGCGAAACAGTTTACACATACTGGCAAAGAGAAGACTACAAACACTTGTTCATAAGTGTGGCGCTGTGGATTTTTTGGAAGGAAACTGTAAGTATGTAGTGGTTCAAAGGACAAGGCAACTTGAAGTTATCAGAGAAACAAGGATAGGTAAAACTTTCAGGAAAACATTCTCATGGACTGAGTGAAATAGTACCAGGGTAAAATTTAGTATTGGAGATGGAAAAGAAAATGCAGAATTGGCAACTATATCTGACTCATAATTTCAGAACATAGCAATTAATTAGAGAAGAATAATTGAGATAAAAATATAGGTGTGTGTCAAGGAAGGAATTAGATGCATTATGTTTTATTTTGCCTTTGTTGCTGAAGAAGCTATGGGAAAACCTGTCACATTAAAAAAAACTGGAAAAAGTTATGGTGTGGTATGAAAATAATGGTGTTAAGAGAGATGTAAGGTCTACCTATGGGTGTATTGATTAAATACTTAGAGGCTCAGAAGATAAATGCGGGAATTGGGCCACTGGTTTTAATAATTAGAAGTCAGAAGGGACTGCACTTATTGAGCATACACTGCAAGCTAGTAATTTGTTTCCTATGTTATTTCTTCTCATTAGAAGGCCACGCGTACCCTTAGCAATAACACTCTTGATAAAATGATGCAAATGGTAGAGAAGTAGATTCGGAATATGCATAGGTACATTTGGAAAAAGAACACAGAAAAGCGAAGCCCATTTCTTTTAATTGGATAATAAAGGGAACCTTCTTCCTCTTCCTCTTCCTCTTCCCCTCCTTGCCTCCTCCCCTCTTTCCATGTTCCCTTCTTCCTCTCCCCTTTCCTTTCCCTCCCCCTCTCCCTCTCCAAGGCCAGGCACATCCTTCTGTAGATACTGAGAAACTGTTGAGTAAATTACTATATCCAAGATCCAAGCTAATGGCAGCTACAAATGATAAAGCAGTTGATGATGGCAGGCAGTTTGTCAATATTCATATCCCTAGAGTCCCATCCCTAGAGAAAGACATCTTTTTTCCTGTCTCTTGGTTGTTATAGCACTGTACCAATATCAAATCAGAGAGTTTTTGAAAAAGGAAAGATATAATGACATTTTCTAGAGTTAAAAAATAGTTTTGAATTTCCTAACAACTTAAAAAAATTTCATTGATAAATTATTTGTACTATGTAGTCAGCAATTTTCTCTTTTGAGACCTCAGAGTTATGAAAATAAAAATTTAGGTGTTGCACATCTCACACATTGAAAAAGGTTTTCAAATATATTCTACTCTCAAGGACAAATGAATTTGTGGTTTGGGTTCAGGGAATGAATTTTAATTCCAGCCATTTCCTTCTGTGAATTTCAGAAAGTTGAACCACAGTATTCTAAGCACCTCAATTAGTTTTCACTTTTGAAATTACGCTTTTTAACAGAGTCCCAAAATACCCTTTCATTTCCTTGATGTGAAGAAAATCGCCCTGCTTCAATTAACAGCCGTAAGAGAGGGTAGTGATAATAGAAGTCCAGCTCCCAGGACTGGGTAACAAAATGATGATGGGCTCTGGCACCCAGCCAGGCCGCCAGCGTGCTTTTCATGGGTGTCAGTTCACTGGCAGTACCTTCCTGACATTTGTTCCCTGACACCAGAAGTGCTAACAGCTGTGCCAGTGGTGGAACGTATTCTTGAAATACTGTTTGTAGCTTTAGCTGTTCTCACAGATTCTCAGGTTCGCAGAGAACAGAGTCGAGCAAACTGACTTAAGTGACTGCCTTTCTGAAAGTATTTTGTGGTGGTGTCTGAAAAGGAGTTTTGATCCATGCTATAGGGTTTAGGGAAGATAAAAGTTTTTTGAGATGCAAGACACATGTGGTGAATGTGTAATATATGGCAGTAATGAGGTTGTTCTGGGAGTTCATGGTTTTGTGAAATGAACAACCAATTCTGTGCTCAGTTCTTTGCTTCTGGCAGCCCTTTTGACCCTGCTAACTGAGGAAGCCAAAAAGGACTATAGAAGAAAAAAATGTAATTATCTTAAATTTGAATGGTATTAACTAATAGTGACAGAAATAGCAGTATGACTTCTAGGAGCTGCAACTAATGACAGAGCTTTGGTTTACCAGGAAATGAGAAAGGTCAGAAGACAAGTGTTCACATGTGAGAAAGAAGTCAGAGGGTAAAAGGGTGACAGCAACTTTAGAAAAGTTTATTTTTGGACACCTTTTCAGTTGCTTTTTATGTTTTCAGGGCTATTCTTGATGTATCAGTGTGTTCCTAGAAATTAGACATTATCTAGAGAACCCAGGAAGAATTAATACTACTTAGTATCAGAGAGCCACTCTGCACTGGTAGCTTTTAAATATATATAAGCATCATTGTGGTATTGCTACCATTTTTTTGTCTTAGAAATGAGAAAATTTCTTCAGTTAAATATAATTAATTTTCCATAAGAATTCTCAGGAGATATTCTATAACAACTAACTTCCTATGAGAAAACTTCCTACAAATGTTTTAATCACTAATACTTTATAGCAAATGATAATTCATGCAAAAACTCTGTTTTTAATTTCATGATAACTAGTCTTCCTTTGTTTGCATTTTTCTGGAAAATATATTAGAAATGTTGTACACTAGAAATTTTTAAAACTTTGTTTTTATTGATATTTCTAACATTCTGCATGTGAAATGAAAAGGTCTTTAAATAGTATAAGAGCCCACAAATGTAGAAAAGTATTTGAAAGAAATGTGTATTATATTAATAACTGTAAATAAAACCACAGGAAACAGAAAAAGGAGAAAAAATCTATGATTAAGCACAATTCAGTTACTGTAACCATTACATGATGTTTTCTTCATGAGAATTTTAAATCCAGAAGAGTTAAGGTAACTCTCCAATGTCATGTAGCTAGTGGATTAGTAGAGTTTAGTATGCCAATTCCCAATTCAGGGGTCCTTTCTAATGCATTATCCTGAGCATGCTCAGAAAGCCACATCAGAGAAGTTTTTCAGAGCTTATGTCATGATATCTGCCAAAATGAAAACCTCAAATGGAGAAATAATAAACAAACTGATTAAATATGATGGTATTATAGGAATTTCAGAAACATTTGAGAATTAAATGCATTTTTGATAATTCTCCATTGGACAAATGAAGAGGGGGATACATCAAAAGGTCCAGAGGGAAGTCTCAGATTTTTTTCCATTTCATTGCTAATGAGCCATTTTCACATGACTCCTGCTCCCATCACTCCCCTCTGAAGAACCAGCTGTCAGTTTCCACAGTTGAGCAGGTTTGGAACCAGACAGGTGGCAGCAGGGTAGAGAAGAAATCATGTCAGTGGGATGTATTTAATCTCAAATTAGGATGATCCACCTGGTGTCATTAAAAATTGACTGCACATCATGAATGAGTAACTGCAATATAATCAACATTTAACAGTTAGCCTCAAAATATCCTTCAAAAGATAAGAGCATGTGACATTAATTGAATATTTGAGAAATCTTATATCCACTGATAGATCAGTGAAGTCCATTTAGAAATGAAAGATTTTTATACCCTGTTCATAGGAAAAGTGGATTGGATTATGCTCTTCTGGATTCTAACATTTACACATTTTGTAACTTGTATACTATAGATTATCTGAAAAATTTCTTGATATTAGTAACACTGATTTGAAGCTTAAATGAACCAATGTATTTGAAAGTATATGGTAACCTATGATATATTATGGTTATAAGTATGGATACGAATGTTATCATTGGTTTTTGTTTTAAATTCTTATAATTGTGATTTTATAATTTTAAATTCTTAAAATAATTTAGAAAACTTTCCATATGCATCAAATAATATTTCTAACCACATGACTCAGCTCATTTCCCAGGGCCTCAAAATGACCATCCATGGTTTATTTATTTATTTATTTTTTTTTTTTTTTTTTTTTTTTTTTGCTTAGAAGTCACCTTCCTTGAGTGCTTGGTAATGGACTGGAGAGTGTCCCTGTGATTTCACATTCCTACACTGACCCCTGTTATATCAGTTATAACACAATATTGGAATTTGCTGTTCAACGGTGTTACTCTTACTGAACAATACAAAGCATTTGGCCAATATTCTTATTTTGTTTACGTTTGAATTCCTGATACTGGACATACTACAATGGAGGCTCAAGAAAATATATATATGTATTGTTAAAGTCAATTAGTTGGATCCATATTTATGAAGTACAGAAACATCTAAATACTAAAGCACTCATATCCACCCAAATATGTTTCTTATTTGCCATTTGAGCCACCGTTCTGTCAATAGTGCAAAGAAAATTTTGAAGTGAGCCAAGAGTGAAATCCATGATGACAAATTCAATGGCAAATGCAGAAAAGATGCCTGTTAAAACAAAAAAAGATTTTGGAAATAGAAAAGAAACATTTGAGATATACATAGAGATTAAATGGATGTAATTGAGAAAAGTATTAAATTCCAAGATGAGGAAAAATGAGGGGCCAGAAATGGCTTTAATATTTGTGGATTATATGGCTGGCCAGATGTTGAAATCATTCAGAGAGACTGAAAGCAAACCCTTGAGTATGAGATCATTATTGTGACATCATTAAGGTGGATCATGAAGAGAAGCAAACATAGTTTACACTTTTGGAGTTCGACATGCTGGATTATGCTTGAGTTGTGAAAGAGTGAATTTGGATAACAGTTGAAGGATGTAGCATTAAGAAAGTACAGTCGTTAATTTCATGTGTAAACTTGACAGTGCCACTGGATGCCCAGATATTTGGTCAGCCACGCTTCTTCTTCTTTTGTTTTTTTTTGGTACTGGGGATCAAACTCAGGTCCTTGTGCTTGCCCAGCAGGCAGTGAAACCACTGAGCTAAATTCTCGGCCCTGGTCAGCCACTCTTCTGATGTGTCTGCCAGGGAATTACTACATGTGATTAACATGTTAATCAGTTGACTGTGTAAAGCAGATTGAGATCTCTCTTTTGGGCGGCCAATCCAATCAGTTGAAGGTGGAATATCTGCCTAGAACAAAAAGGTTGATTCACCTGTCAGTAAGAAGGGATGAATTCCTCCTGCCTGACAGAACTGAAACTGGGAAATTGCTTTTTCCTGACTTCATCTTGAACTGCAACTTAAATTGTCTCTCTGTATCTTGAAGTTGCTAGTCTTCAGATTAAAACTACAATATCAGCTCTCTTGGGCCTTCAATTGGCTGTCTGAAGATCTTGGAACACCTCAGCTTCCATAGTTACATAAGCCAATTCCATATATATATAAGCATTAATACAGCAATATATATATATATATATATATATATATATATATTTATGAAAAATAGATAAAGGTGTATCTAATATTGTTTTAAAATAACTAGTGTACTTAAAAGTTGTTAATAACCTCATTCAGATTCTGGGTGGTATGCTAAGTGATATCCCGTAATCAAATATTCACTAATTTATCTCCTTTCTTGTTAGATGTAGACATTGGTCTTATGCAAAGTATAAAATTCACTGCTAGCAATTTCTTGAACAGCAGTTTTAGCTGAAAAGCTGTGGACAAGGTAAAATCCATGTCTAAGATACATTTTGATTCTACTCAAAAGAAATCCCTTCTCCTCTCAGGGTTGAAGGATAACAATGTAATCCACATTTCACCAAGTGGCTGGTTGAAGTCTTTGTAGAATTTTATCTGATTGATTAAAAGCAGTGAGTGATCTCAGTGTAGTCCTAGTTTACTAGCAAGTTGGATTTTCCACAGGGGTGAAAGTTGGGTCACCCTTACTTGAGTTAATGCCCATGTGTTCAAAATCATGCATATGTTCTGTGCCCGCCAGCTTGGCCACACTCTTAATGAATCAGTGTGCTTTTACTAGAATGCTAGATAACTAAGCCTAGTTTTAGTTAGTTGACCAATTTATTCTGTGTACTTATTTAGTTCGTGCTTTTTCTCTAGTGAATCAGTGCCCAAGCTTATACAAAGTTCACATGTCTATTCTCTGGGTTTCCTTGTCCTCCATTGTATTAGGGCCATTTTAGCAGAGTACTACAAACAGGATGGCTCACATGAAGGAAATTTAGGAATGTAAAAAAGAGAATAAAATTATCAGATAATTGTAAAAATTTGAAACCTTTAAAATTAAAACTTTTAAAACTTTTAGGACAAGTTTAAAGCTGTCTTTTGTCTGTATGTTGTATGGAAATCCACATATGATGTTTAAAAATTACAACAAAATCATACAAAATAAATTCATGTTGACCAAAATGGACTGATTCAAGTTTCTGAATAATGGGACATCTTGCCTTCTTCTTGAGTAATAATCTAGGGTAACTTATTAGAGTTAAATTGAAATTGTGTTTTAAAGAAATAGAAAAAAGCCTGCTAAAGGTCATAATTCTTCATAAAATGTGACTTGAGATACAGCAACTCAGTTTCTTAAGACATTTATTATAATATTCTAAGTAGTCAGAGGATCTGAAATCACTATCCCAGGAAATTACAAATGACTTTCTTAATATCTAATAGTAAATCTGTGGTTGAAATATGAAGAAATCAGTATATAACTCCAGGTGGAGTAGCCTCTATGCTGCAGTATATTTCTTAAAAGCAGACATGAGCTTATAAAGAACATAAGACTGAAAAAAGTTTCCTTCTGAGAAACAAACTTGAGAGAATTTGAAAACCATGGCAATAATCATCACACGCTGGGCATATTGTAAGCTCTTTATATAATTCCCTCATTTTGTTTTTCAATACTTCCCAAAAGTAGGAAGGGAAAGTGAATATTGTGTAATTCTTAAAAGTTATGGCAACAACGAGAACACAAAATTGTGACTTATAAACAACTCTTTCTATTGATACCTGAAACTGGAAGAAACATAGCTCCTCAAGTACTAAAACAAAGCTTTTAATGATTAAATAATTCCTTGTCTCCCAAAGTTGTACACCTCAAAAACAATCATGCTTTTGATTTCTTTCTAAATGTTGTGTGCTAAGACACAGAGTAGAAGTTTATTATCATCTCAGTGTTAAGAAAAGAAAGAAAAAGTGAAAAGGCAAAGGAAGGAAGGAAGGAAAAAGGGAGGAAGAGAAAAAGAAATATGAAATCATCATAATTCATCAAAAGATAATGACAGTTTCATTTGTTAAGAACACAAGAGCTAAGTTTCTTTTGAAGTGATTTTAGAATACTTTATGTCTTTTCTCACAGAATTTTGTACTTGTAGAGTGAAGCATAAAAATGATTAGCTTTTTGTATTATATCTAAAAAGTGAATTTGTATACTACAATGATAATTAAATTTAGAATTTATTTCAGAAATACAAGTGTGAATAAAGAAAATCTATGTTGACTCATGAAATTGCTGATTGTATACCACTTTTTCCAATGAATAAGGCAATTTCTCATGATTCCAACAGAAGTAAATATGAATTAAAAAGTTCAATGACATTTAATGGAGACTACTAGCAACTTAAATATTTTTATCAAACATCATTAAATATACGCCTTAGGTTTCCCTTGATGCATCTTAAAATGGAATCTCAGTTAATGGACTTTAGTCATTCTGAAGTGACTAATTTAATGTTCCAGGATCTGACTTCCAGTTTAGTCATTACAAATATGCTTTATGTATGGAGAGTTATGCTCTTTCTGTCATGCCGGCACATTCATAAATCTATAAAATGGTAAATTGTACAGAAATATAAATGTCATTGAATGCAGAATTTCATTACACAATAAATTCATGAAAATGGAGTAGAGTTGGCCTCACACATGTGCAGTCCCTGTAGGTCAACAATAACAAAAAATGCACAAATAACTTTCTCAACATATTTTAAGATATGAATGACTCATAAACTTTTAAGAAAGAAGAGGTACTTTAAATTCCTTACATAAAATTAATAAAAATAAGACCACAAATTCTGTTTAGGATAAATTATTATAAAATATTTATAAAAACCATGAAAAGCTGGAAGTGCTGGTGTGAGTTCATTGTTAAATATTTTCAGCTATGATTCAGCATGAAAATTTAGTGTTATTCTTCTGTGTTTCATTATTAAATAAAAATAAAGGAAAATAATCTGAACAGCAGCAATTAAATATATCAAATCATTATTTTATGAACAAAAACAGTGATTTCATGTATAACTTAATAAAAGCATGATTATAAAATGTTTGATAAGAGGAAGTGGTTTTAGTTAAAGAAAGAATATTGAAATCAGAATAATTTTAATCATAATTGTATATATCTTGTATTGACAGGTGTTCTTAATAGATTGCTATTTAATGTCATTCAAGATCTACAAAACATCATTTTTGCATGACTACTGCAAAAGGACTACTGTAAAGAAACCAGTTCCTTTTGCAAGAGGACAATTTGGACCCTGTTTCAGAAAGCAGGTACACTTCTTCTTTTGTTAAACCTCCTGTCAATTGGTAATACTGTTGAAGGGAATCACAAGCATAAAGCTCTTTTGGGTCTATTAAATAGCTCCTCATTTATTGAGCTGCATCTGTGTGGTTGAAGCTTGGAATCTTATATATACAAATTGAGTATTTGTTTTATATTTGAAGCGAAAACTCCTTGATTATGGCAGAAAACATTACTGCTTTAGATGTCTTGGAATTATTGAAGTGAAAAATGGTAAAATATTTTGTTTTTATATGATTTTTCATTTGGTATGATCAGAGCTTTACACAGAGATGTTGTACTATTGCTGAATGTAGCAAGAGAAATAATACTCTGATGTTGCCTCCTGTTTCATATCTTTCTTGGTGTTTTTCAGTTTGAAGGCAGCAATTCAGTTAAATAAGCAGGAAACCATGGGCAGAGAGATGTAGAGTGAACCCCACCAGTGTAGAGGATCTCCTGAAGGAGGACAGCTTTTATGTTATTTTCTTAGGATATTCATATATTATATGATCAACAAAAATCACCAATAATCAATTATACATATTTAAGTAAAATTGAACATTGTTTTCATTTAATAATAGTCTTTTAAAATTAATACTTTAAAGCACATGATGGGCATATGTTTCATATTCATGATCAAGTGAACACAACCAGACTGTGGTCGAATTAAATCCACCGTGTACTAATTAAATATATTACTTATGATGTGTGTTTTAGAGTCAACTGAAGAGGGGAATTCATTTTGCATAAAGAGTGACATTCCTATTTTCTATTCGTTCATAAAATTTTGACAATGTCATACCCAATTTCAAAGTTGTCACATACCTATCCTCTAATTTGTCAGGTTAAATGATCAAAAATTTTGGACATTATCTTCTACAGACTTTTCAGTTATATTTTCAGTTTCTTGAAAATTAGGGTAGGGCTGGGGATTTAGCTCAGTGGTTTTGCCGCCTTCTGCGCATGTGCAAGGACCCGAGTTTGATCCCCAGTACCAAAGAAAGAAAGAAAGAAAGAAAGAAAGAAAGAAAGAAAGAAAGAAAGAAAGAAAGAAAGAAAGAAAGAAAATTAGGGTAAGGGAAGAAATGTTACTAAATCTGTGTTTCAGAGCCATTCAATGGGAAAATAGAAGGTTAAATGTTTTACAAGTAGGTTTCATTTTATTTTCTACTAGCTACATCCAAATTCTGGCAGCTCCTTGGAGAAAATTTAAAATTTTACATATATTCCATTCATTGAAATGAACATGCCAATGTGTCATTTTGATTGAAGGCTCTACACATCCCAGATATACTTATCTTTGTAGGGAAAAGCAGCCTTATATTTTCTTCATAGATAGATAGATAGATAGATAGATAGATAGATAGATAGATAGAGAATGGAGACAGAAAGGGATGGACTGTATCTACATGGAAACCTCAAACTATGAAACAAAAGTGAATTTCACATAAACTAGAATATTTCTACATGTGAACATTAAAAAGATTTAAGACAGATTTTTCCATCATAATTCTGCTTGTTGCAAAAGGAATGATCTCACAATAAGTTATTTATAAAAAATAAAAGTAAAATAGCAATCTGTAGCCTATCTACAAATATATACATCTTGTGCCTAAAGTATTTTGCCCTTCACTCTTAGTCATGATACATCTGAAAACAAACTCCACATTAACTTTCCTTCTTAGAAATCTGTGAGTAGTAGAAATAAATTAAATCTGTGCACCTTTGTTGAATTTTCCATTGTTAGAAACAGGTTATTTATGGTGCATTTGACAATCAAAGAAAGGCATCTGAATACAGCACAGCATTTGGAGGGTGAGAGGGTTTCAGATCTAATGCTTACTTCCAGAGGGATGATGGATATTCCTTATAAATTTATGCTAGATTTATCAGCAGATGGAAATTGAATGGTGTGTTTTGACCACTTGTGAACTGGTATATTCTATCAATTATCAACTGAATTGTATTAAATTCATGTATTTCAACAGACTCTATTAATTTTTGAGTAGAGCCTTTTTGTCAACCTATTAATAAATTCTGGTTTCAAACTGAGGATGTAGAGCCTATTTAACTGTACAGAAAACCTATGGAAGCTGACTCAGCAGAGCATAGTTCAATCTGATCATGTCACTCTTGCTATTGCCCCACCCAACTAATTGAAAAGCATGTTGGTAGAATAGGAAGCAATTGAAATAAATGACACAAACTGAACAGAGCAAAGCAGACATAAGTGAATTAAAATTGATGGATCTGATGAGAGTGGATTCATAGTGTCACTTTAAATAAAATCCCATTTCATTCATACACTTTCACATAATCTGTCACACAATAATGAAAAATATTCAAGGGAGACACTGAGAGTTTCATCTTGACACAAGCATTGAAATCCCTGTCCTAATAAAAAGCAACATATATTAAAAGAGGTCCTGAGTTCAGCCTCTCAGAATGATATGTCTCACTCTGTAACTTACAGGACGTTTTACATAGACCTTGGCTCAGATCCAATAGGAAGAGCTCTGTTTTACAGAGAAGAGCATCAATGATTTTTGTTTAAGAGCTGACAATTTCTCCTCACCCGCTGAAAGAAAACCTCCTTAATATCTATATGTGCACCTGGGGTACTATATATAATAAGAATACAGTGGGAAATTCTCTAAATTTTAATAGTGAAAAATTAAATTTTAATCATTAATCATTTTGGAAATGGCAAAAAATTAAAGAAAAACTTTCATATGTATTAGCTGATGCATAAGAATTTTGTATGTTAGCAGCCCTTTAAAAAGCCCTGCTTTTAAAAATATTTAGAGTGTGGCAACTATGATTAATTTAAAATAATGAGAGAAATTCCACTGCGATAGTAGATGTCGGAGACTGCAATATTGATTATGCACAAGCAGGCTGTAAGCAGTGCAGGCTGTAAAGATTTAACTCCACAACTGTGATTTGGGAAGTGAGTCCAGCTGAAGCCAATTTGCCAAGGTCAGAGTAACTCACACTCAAATTCCATTCCCACAATTGAAACCTTCTTTCTAGAAGGACAATGTTCTAATTACAACCACATATTTTGTATATTCTGCTCCTAATTCGAGAATGCTTTGTCTTGTCCTTTATGAGTCTTCCTTACATTAATTTCCATAGAAACTGCGCAATTGCACGCCTTTGCATGTAGGTGAGCACATAGCTCGTCTTTACCCCGATTGATTACCATTAAAAACTCAGTGGAATTAATATGAAAAAATGGAAACAAAGTCTTTGTAAATAGGGAGGGGTGGAGTGGTTGAAGGGAGGGCAGGGGAATGGGGAAAAAATATAAGAACAAAGATAGATTATGTAAAGGTACAAATTTCCAATGATGAATGTCATTATTTTGTATACCTAAAATGTACCAATAAAATTAATTTTAAAAAATCAGTGGCTTGGCCTGGCCAGTGCCTTTGTCAATTGCACCAGCAATGGTTTTCCTGCCCTCTGTTTTCTGTCTTAGTTCTGCCATTCCCCCCGTCTCAGGCCTGCATCGTACACTGGGCAGGAGACTGGAGCCTACTGTAGAGATTTCCAGTAATGTTTCAGGGGCCCCAATAGTATTCATGAAGCATCAGAAAGAATTTTCTAATAATTGCAGTGTCTCTGATAATATTTCATGGAAAATGTGAACAGGTCAATGGAAAAGTGCAACTTGTAATTGTCAGGAAAGGAAGTGGAACAATTCCTTACAAAACTGTTATTTAGTAATAAAACCTTAATTGATTTTAAGGTGTTTGTTATACACATCTATATTTTGCTATACATAAAACATCAGTTATGTATTTTAGCCACATTTGTTGTTCTTTTAGTAATAGTATGCTTTGAAAATTTTTATAGGAAATTTGTTTTGTGACATATATGAAGATGCATAAGTAGGTGAACTAAAATAGAATGCTTTAAAAAGTAACTTTTCATTTGTTATCAAATATTTCACAATCTAAATTTCCTAGTCAGTATTCATTTCTATCTGCCAGTTGTGGAGGTGGGGGGGGTGATTCAATGACAATGTAATGGATTGTCCCAAATATCAGCTTATTTGCAGAAGATATATTGATGAATCAATATTTCTAAAATATTGTTTTTAAGAATACAAAGGAAAACTGATGTTGCACAGAAATGAAGAGTACAAAGGAATAAATTTCAGTGCCCTAATATGACAGAGAAGGAAGGCAATCATAAGTTGTGAACATACAAACACTTTGGTTAGTATTAATGTATGTAAACTATTTCATGTATACTTTCCCAGTAAATAGTATCTCTTATTAAATATTACTATTGTAAAATGAACTCATAGAAATGGAAAAAATATTTATATATATTCTATTCTGTATTTACTATATTTTTAAATGTCAAGGAAAATCGTTAATGGAAGACAAAATCCAAAATGAGTTTGTTGAATAGTTTTTTAGCATAAGAAAATTTCCTTCCAATCCTGGTCCCATACAAGCAATGAAAACAGTCTGAATGCTTAATCATTTGAATTCTTTATGGCTATCCTACAATATAGGAGAGGTTTGCCTCTATCAATGGATGAGTCTAAGACTCAGTTAATCTCTCTGTATTCAGCCTACCTATAAAAGGGGAATTCTAGACTGATAAATGATTAATAAATACAGACAGACTCTTCCCCTCAACTATCAAGTTTGCTGAGTATATTGAAGTAGCTATGACAAATAGAAAGAATATAAGCTTTTGAATAAGGCAGATTTAGAATCTATTGTCTCACATTTGCCAGTTTAAGCTCTTATCTTAATTTTATGAACCTCAAGTTTCCTTCAACTATAAAAGTGAGTAATGCTGCATGTTTTCAAGGGTGCACAAATTTTAAATAAAATTAGATATACATATATATGTATATGTAAAATTATATATACATGTATATGTATATATAATGACACACATAATCACATATATTTGTAGTACACTATGTGGAAGGTACTCAACAGATGTTTGTTTTTTGTGATAAAATAAAGTACCATATTCTATTCCTATCCAAGTAGAACAGAACTTCATTGACAATCTGATAAAATTTCTGAGAGCAAAGATAGAAGAAAAAGAGAATGGGAGGGATACAGGGAAGAAGCAGGATGGAGAGGGGGAGAAAGAGAGAGAAAGAAAAAGAGAGGTGAGAGAAATGGAGAACAAAAGGGAAGAGAGAAAGAGGAGAAAAAAATAGATGAGCGTCTTTCTTAGCATTAATAATATATGCCTACTGGGCTCTGATGGGATATAAGATTGACATAGAAAAATATTACACACTTCTTTGTCAGAAGTAACTACAATATGACAATTTTTAAAAGCTCCCATACATAATTGAAACAATAATGATGTAATACTGTGCTTTGTTGGCATTCTTACATAAAAGTATTCCCTAATTTTGTGTTCTCTAGTATATAAGACAGCCCAGGAGGTTGATAAATGCACTTCTTATGACATATGCTTGAAGATTCACCATGCATGCCGCTCCAAAAGAGACACTCTTCAGGTGGGAGAAGCATAGGAGATGCAGATCACTGTCCTTGAAGCTTCTTTGGTTCAGGATGCTTTTCTTGGAGTCACAGATCTCAGGGCTGAAACTGAGCTCATTGCTAGTGATTGTCTAGAGTGCCTGCAATTTTTAACTCTTTGGATGCTGACAGCTAATCTAAGATTTATCAGTCTCCTAACATATCTCTTCTACAGCTCTAACAATTTAAGTATGCAAGATCTAAATCCCTGTATGGGTGAAATACTTTGAGTTTCATTTTTATTTTTGTGACCTAGCCTTGACAAATAAGGAAGATACCTTAAAAATAAATACACATACACACAACCACACAAACACACCAAATATATTTAAAAAACAGAAGGAAGTGCATAAAAACAGGAGTATATCATGTAGATGGATGGGAAGATTCCATTTCAAAAAAGTCCTAATCCTCTTTCTGTTGCTTTTATCTTGTGTAATTTAAAAATATAAAATTAGTCCAGCATAATTGACTTTGAGTTTAGCCAAGGTGATTTGCTAAACGAAGGAAAAATAGTAGTATACCAACCCTGAAGTTAGGCCTTATGACACACTAGATGTCTCTCCTACTTATGTTGCTCTTCTTCCCTTGCTATAGAAATAAGAAAGAAATGAGAGAGTTGTGGAATAGAGCCACACCAGCTGAACCTTTCCATCCAAACCCAAACTTGTGCAGATGACCTTCATCCATATGATATGAATGAGTGACACTAAATTAGTGTTATTTTAAAATATGAAATTTTGGGGTGTTATAAAACAATAGTTAACTGATATAACTCTTATCCATAAAGATATTTATGTTCTGTTCAGTCTTGATAACTCATCTTTAAAAGTGCATTTCACCACTCATCTAATTTCTTACTTCATATTTTGTTCACATCTGGCTTTTCTTTTACTCGAAGTTTTCCATTATTCATACTCAAACTCATGGTCAAATTTTACTGATTCTACAACATTCTTCAATCTCTTCTTGTATAAAATGAAAGAAATATACTACATAGTGATTGATATCCACGTATATTTTTTCTTCTACTTTGATTACTCAAATAGTACTTCTAAAGCTAGGTATTACATTGCACCCCATCTGTTCCCTGATATAATGCTTTGAACTTACTCTACTCTTAATAATTAGAGAAAAGTAAAATTCACACAAGTAATGATTGATATGATTGATATTCACAATTACAAAAAAGCAGTTCATATTGTATACAGAAATTGATTTAATTTAAAAATTATCCAGACTTAAGTTTTTTTTGTTTTTTTGTGGGAACAAGAAGTACAATGTGAAATTTCTAACGTGAATAAGGAGAATTGACAGCCATGCATCTACAAATGTGAGAATGTTAAGTCATCTTCAGATGATGGCCTATCATCCTCAGCAACAATATGTCAAAATTACTAAATAGAAAACTTTACAGATAATGTATGGTGAGTTAATTAATTAGATTATTAGTGGCAGACTCTATACTGCAAATGGTTTCCAAGTGATGGTTTTCTGCCTTAGTAAATTTTAAGAGGCAATATTCTGGAGCTTAAAATGTGGAATATTATTTCATGAATGATACTATTCACTTAGCACAGCAGTTATTTCTTTTTCTTTTGAAAATAATGTTAAAATATTTATTTTCTGCATTGTCATTTAGAAATTGGTACTTTTTATTAACTAGCTTGGATATGGAAGGCATAATATATTATCCACAAAATTTTGGTGCTACCTTTTAAATTACACAGAGGTGCACCAGCTCTGTGCTTAATCAGTTATGTTCTCTTATTGTGATTTTAAATGTCATTTTTGCAAAGTTTTAAATTTTCACTTTAAAGCTAATTTAGGCAAGTTCATGTAGTTATTTTGTGAAGTACACTTTTCTTAGCTTATTTCTTACATGTTAGAGTTACCGGGAGGACAAACAAAACTTTTGGTAAAACGTTTTGATCATATGTAATTTAGGAGACTTTTGAGACTATGCTTACACATGAGATAGAACAGATAGGTCAGGGAAATGAAGAAGCTTAGGATTTGAGGTTGCTTATAGTACTTATAAATTCTCATTCTTTCTGCTTTATAGAATGGTGGAAGTCTGTAGGATTTAGCTTGACTACCTCGTCATAGATTTAATCTATGCATGATATCCATAATATAATAAATGTTTCATATGATCTTTCCTGCACAAGTAGGTGGATAACATAGTAATTTCCTAATTATATCCTGATTATAACTTTTAAAAACATGTTGATATTAAAGATGTCTGAGATTAAGGTAGCATATAAAAATGATAATAAAATATTAAAATATCTTAGATTTTATTTGGGGTAAAACAAAGATGAAAAATTACCTTTGCACCTATAAGTCAATATAGCTAATCATATTGCTCTAAGATTTTGGTGATACATAAAATTGGAAAGAACAGAGATAAATACAATATACTTTTCCAAAGACTGAGTTTTCCAGATCATTTAGTCCTCTGTAATGTTTTCAAAACTCTCCAACAGAGTTAATGATGACAGATTTTCACATTATTGTCCTTATGATAACCTGTTTTGGTAGAGATAACAAATATTATACTCTCAAAGCAATGGATAAAAATACAGTCATCATCAACTCATTAAATTTTTGCCTGTCTCTCTTTCACACATGTACATTTGCCATATACCTTGGTTCAGTCTGTTCTCTTATTAGAAGGTATGAATTATCAATAACGAGATCAAAACCTGGCAGTAAAATAAAAACAAACCAAACACATGAAAGGCCACCTCAGATAAGGCTTGAGTGATAAAAGGCATGTCATTTGTTCTTAGAACTTCTCAGGCTCTCACAGCCGCACAAACCTGTGTAAAATAAATTCCAACAGACCTTATCATCTAGCTTCAGGTTTTGTGGCAGATTAATTTAAAGTTATTAAAAATGTCCCAATTGGATGTCATTAGTCGACGGTTGGTAACTGCTAGAGCTGCCCCGTGTTGTTGAACAAGCTGCCACGCTACTAGGGAAAACATTGAGACAGAAGTAGCAATGTGATACACTGTGGACCCTTGAGGTGCGAAGATCTCACTGAGTACAAAAACTATCTTACTTGGCTGTAGGAGGATGAAGGATTATGGGCTGGAGCAATAACATCTACTAGTGAAGTAGAACTGAAATGAAGTCAGATTCTATGAAAATACACAGGACGTTACGACAGATATCTTAGATGAATGTGTGAGTTTTCTTCACCATAATCTTAATCTTACGCTAAAAGTAACTTTTTGTTTTTACACTGATTTTATTTTTCGATTTATTGGAGGGATATGTTGATATACACTGATAAATTCAACAAACTTTACTATCTGTTGCATCTATTTCTTTAAATCCTATGAAAGTTCTTTGGAAAATATCAAATTAGTTATTTGCTTTAGTTAATTTAGTATAAAACTGTCAAAATAAATTCATTTATAGAATATTTCATTTTGTTTTTATTTTCATATCAAATATGTAATTGATGGATTCAGAGTTGGATTACACTCATAGCTTCACACAATTGTGTCAGCCTGGAAGGAAACTTGTGGAATATATTACCTAATATTCACTTAATATTTGTCTTATATTTGTAACGCAACTATATTGTAAAAAAGGTAATTTTTTCTTATTTCACATTTTTAATAATATCTTTTGAACTGATTGACTAAATAGGAGTAAAAGCCAAAATGTTCAAGTAAACCACGGCTATAGAAAGACCAATAAGATAATTACAATAGTGAAAACTACATTCTTAGTGACACATATTTTTGTAAGAATTTCAAGGTTTTAAAGAATTTAACAATAATTATAAAATCATATGAGGATGCATACAGAGCGGTTGTAAATGCCTTCTGAAGTTAGAAGGGAAACATAGTGTATTTATTTGGTATTTTTTTCACTTATTTTCTGAAGAAACATTGCATCCAAACTGTTTCTAAGATTCAGTTGTATGAAAAATGCAAATATACATAATCTTAGAAGAAACTTTTAAAATGCATATATTATAGACAGAATTTTAATTACTTGTTAAGTATTATAGTAAAAATATAATATTATGTGCTTTCCCAGAAATACCTATTTTTTTCTGCTTGAGATTTGGTTAGTGTTTTCTAATTTTGAATATTTCTTTAATTTATTTAATTCAAAGATATGTATTTATTATGGGCGATATAGGAATATGCTTATGAGTAGTAATACGTTTTTTAAACCTTACCGTTTTAAAATTGTCTTTTCAGTATGAAAAGAGAAGCACTGAATAAATGAACAAATTAATTTCATTTTTTTTTAATTTGGAAAAAATGATTCAAAATTAAAGGGAGAGAGACAATTTTAGGTTGGTGAATCTCTTGCCTCCCCCCCCCCGCCCCCCGCACCGGGAGCTCATGGGAAGCTTTTATGCTAAAGTTAAGCTCATGCTGTTATGTGAAGGTTAATTTAAAAATGCCAACCATATGGATTTTATGGTGGCAGAAGTGATGTGATTTGCAATGTTATGAAGCAAGATTAAGGACATTAGTATGTTAAAATGTGGAAAAATAGAAAAAAACAGTGATATCAGGGAACCGATAAGGCAAAAAAGTCAAAACTCAAATATGTGAATGTGAGGTATTTTGAACAGTTTAGCTTTCACTCTCTATGAGGTGGGAAACAAGCTGTTGGAGAATATTTTTGTTTTTATTTTTCAGTACTGGGTATTGAACATAGAGTCTTTACACTGAGATACATTCTCTCAGCCTTTTCCTTATTTATTATTTTGAGACAGTGTGTGACTAAGTCACCAAATTACCTAGACTGGGCTAAAACTTGGGAGCCCTTTGCCTTATCCTCCCAGTTGGATGGGATTACAGGCATTCACCACTATACCTGGACTGGTGGAAAATTATAACTTGAGGAATGACATGATTTGATTGATGTTTTCAGCATTTGTTCATGGATTAGTTATTACCCATAAGAAAAGGAAAAAGAAGAAAGATGATTCCAGTGTTTTAGTCCTGAGGAACTGGAATGTGGGAGTTACATAGGAAACTCTAAAGAGAAAGGATTTACTGCTGAGATTGAGAAGATGCCTGGGGAAGCATGTTTAGGATTAAGGAGAAGTCAGTGACTTCATTTTCAGACAAATGTGGGATGCATATTTGACTTACAAGTAAGTATGTAATATAGTAATAGGTAACATGAATTTGAAGTTTAAGAAAGGTGAATTGGCTGGAAATAATAAATTTGGGAGTGTGCATTGATGTTATTGATGTGACAGTAATCTAAAGGACATAATAATAGTTTAAAGAACACAAAAGCAGGAAGAATTGTATGGTTCATATAGTCATAGGATTCAGAAATTAGGGGAATTTGAAAGTCTAGGAAGAACAATCACAGAAGTTGGAAAAAATTATGAATGGTGATATAAAGATCTTGTAAAGATACAATGGATGATCCAAATACACAGTTAATGTTTAATTTTTTAAAATTACAGTAAAAGATGCATTGCTATTCATCCCCTCAAAGTATTGCACTTTACTTTAAACATGCCATCATCCTTGCCACATTCTGAAGAAATTCTGGAAGTCCTCTTTCATGAGTTTCTTTACCACTGTTGATTTTAAAAAATATGGTGAATGCTTCTGCCCAGTGTCACTTATGCCCAGTGTCACTTAAACGAAATGCAGATTTGTAATAACATTATCTTGTGTCAACATCCATCTCATTGACTTAATCTTGATATAGAACCTCCAAGTGATATAGGGGAAATAAATGTAACTACAAACCTGCTAGCTGTCTGGAAAACTAAGTCCTGTTCCCCAAAATGGATGAATGGATTCTAAGGAACAATGGCAGTTAAGAGTAGGAAAATTTTATTGAGAGAGAGACAGCTCCTGAGAGAGAAAGGAGAGGACCCAGAAAATAGGTTGAGCCCACTTTACAGAGAAAGTTTTATAGAGCAAAATCACTAAGTGGGTAAAAATCATGAGGTGGGTACAATATAGGTCAAAATTATGATCAACCAATAAGACTATAAGTATAGCCACTTAGGTAACATTGATTTAATTGGGAAGCAAGTCACATAGCAAATGTGTATGGAAAGAACACGGACTATTTTTGGAAGAGATGAGTCAGGAGATCCTGGTCCCCCAACTGAGTAACTGAAGCCTATTTAGACTTTATTGGACCAGGTAATACTGATTATAGTATACTGTTTATTCCTTAGGGAGGTATGTAGGCCTAGTCATTTTATCTTTATCTTGAAGCCTGGACTTCGGTGAATGTACCTCCAGCCACAGTTGTAATGTGTTCTTATCTTCTGCACTGATTCCTTCAAGGGCTTTGCCCTGTCTAACTGCCTATAATTTTTTTTTCCCTAACATAACTGTCTATAATAATCTAATACCATGTGACTTCTGGCTCTTCCCCAAAGTAAAAGTAACCATGAAAGGTCAACTCAAGTATGTGAATGTAAGGTATTGAATCAATTCAAGATGTTAAGACAGCCTTGATAGGACAACAAAAGATCCTCACAAAGGGCTACTACAGGAACAGATTCAGAAAGTAGAAAGAACAATGGGGTAAGTATATTCAAAGCTAGGGGAAGTGTTATGGGTCTTTTAGTGAAAGATTTTCACTCAAATATTCACTGTACATTTTAATCTTACCTTGTAGTTTATTTTTGGGGGGGAAAGCTTAAGATAGTTTCTCCCTATTAAGTTCTGGCTGACCTTGAACTCCTGGCCATCCTCCTGCCTCATCCTGTGCAAGAATTACAAGCATGCACCACCATGCCTAGTTTCCCTTGCATTTTTTAAGGAGGAGGAAGTCAATGACCATTACAAAACCTGTTATAGGTCTGGTAAGATGTGAATTTAGAATCGACTTTCTATTTATTTTGAGTTCATGTTCCTTTGTCCAGTCATTTTCCAGTGGGTTGATAGTTGTGGTAGGGAAGAAAGTTTGTTTCAAATGCATTTGAGACCAAGCAGGAGTAGTGCAAAGGGCAAGTGCAGAGATATTTTTCTGTAATGCGGAAATGATTACTATTAACAATCCTAGTTGTAATTATGTACTATTCATAGTTGAATTAAAAATAATTATTTGTAAAAGCGGTGGTACCCCAGTTGCAAAAATCTACACTGAACATATTCACAACTGCAAAATATAAATCCATCACTTTTCTGAAAAATTTTATTTTCAGATTGCTGTCAATTTGTTTGGCTTCTGCATTTTCTCTAAGTCTACCTCACTTTGAATTGTCTTGTGTAGGGAGCTGCTGTGAGATGTGTCAAAGCCAGGGCCTTTGAGGGCATCTAAGAGCACCTGAGGACAAAATCAAATCATTTAGTGCAGGTGCACAATGGGACTTTTTTATATAATAATGAATCAGCATCGACTATTGGGAGCCATTCTACATAATTTTTGGGAAAAATCATTTCATAATTAAATTATGATTATGGCTGTATGAAGCCTAGTCTTCTTGCCTGCGGGCCAGCTATGGCAACCCAAAACAAAACTCCATTTTGCCTCCGGTCACAGCTGAAGCCTCAATGGTCCTGTGATGCTGTGATGCTCAAGGGCAAGATTACATCAGTTGAAGACATCCTGGTACTTTGAGAACTGAGTAGTAAAACAAAAAGAGAAAGGTTTCACCTGGATAGGGACAGATTCCTTATCATCCCACCTACTGTTGTAAGAACGTTTTTGGTCATCTTACCGTCCTAGTCAACATAAGCTCTTTTTGACCTAACATCCTCATCAGCATAAGACCTTCATCTTCAAAGAATTACCACCACTCTCAAGTCATCTGATACCTCCTCCGATTATAAGATCCTCATCAATTTAGGATTATCGGTGCCCACTAAGTCATCTGATACTCCATATAAATCCAATAAATAGTGGCAAGCTCAGAGTGCCTTTGTCTTTACTGTCTAGAGCTGCACTGATCAAGCCCAAGACCCAGTCTTTTTTCTAAATCTCATTTCCCCCCTTTATTCTCTAATAAGCCTTGTGCTTTCATGGCTCACAGGAGACCAAGGCCCACTGCAGGGGTTCTGGTAATGTCCTCTATAATAGACAACCATACATGTACCACATGTCCTGCAAGGTCACCCAGAATGTTTTGTCTTACTTTGTCTCAGTCAGCTGATAAAAACTACTGTAAGTGCTTTGCTGGAAAATAAAGCTTGGTTCCTGCTTTTTTGTGAAGTCTGCTCTATGCATGTTCTTTTCTTTGGGAACCTTGCCTACCCAGGCCTCCCGTCAGCCCTCTGACCCCTATAGTAGGTGTGGTCAGCAGGATGGTCAGGTGAGTCTTCCCACCATGCCATCTGAAGAAGCAGTGCTGGACAATGGGGAGGAACCCCAGGGAGTTACTACAATGCATCCCCTAGCTTCACGCTAGCTGCTGGTAGCAATTCTCTTGGTAGCTTGGAAATCTCCCAGGAAATGGGAAGTGGTCTGCCTGACACCCAGAGATGTTTTATGGGTCTTAAAAATGCCAGAGACACAAATTCTTCTCCACCACCATAAATCAGTGGGGAGGATGACTTCGATGTTTTTTAGTCTCTTCTGCCATGTGAAGCAGTGTGTGCATGTCTGCTATGGCTCTGAGATGAAGGGGCTGACAATGAGAGGTAAACCCACGAAAAATGGCCCAATTAGTCAACATAGCCAGTACCCCCTCCAAGCGCCGGATTTTACAAGATACACAGAGACTGGCCTATGGAGCAGGTAACTGTACTATTATAAATTGGCTGATGACAGCAGCTCACATGCTTTGGCCAAACCTGGGTTACTTGCCAGAGCAAGTCAGGAAATAGCCTATCTAGACTTGGTAGGTGTGCTACATGAAACGGACATGCAGCAGATGATATTTGCTGCTCCATGATAAAAAATTACTTGCAACACGCATAAAAGATCTGGCCCTGATCAGCAGCCCAGCTGATATATTAGACACAATGACAGCCCTAACACCTTTTATAGATTGCCTGATTCATGATACAATAGATAGATGCCTTGTTGAATCTGGGCAACATAGAGGTAAAGCACCAAAGACCACTAAAATTAAGCCAACATCAAATCTGGACTGATCTGATAACAGCTGACTTAAATACAAAGAAACTAAATGGACAGCCCTTAGACATGTTGTCTTTGTGTTTCAGTTGTGCCCTGACCAACAGTACCAGACAGTGGGCCCAAAGATAAAGGCAGCCCCTGTAAAAAAGGATGAGCAGACATTGGAAGCCTTTTACCCAGACTAAGAGACAGGCTGAAATACTTGGTTCCTAGGGACCCTGGGAGAACAGAGGCCTCATGTAAAATTAACTATTTATTGGTCCCTTAAAAATGTACAGCGTGTACTAGCATTGGTGGATAATGGAACTGAGTTGATACTGATCCATGGCAACCCAGAAAGTTTCACAGGACCTACTGCACCCATAAAAAGATATGGATGTCACTAATTACTTCTAGGAAGTCAAAATGACTTTAGACATCAGGCACCTGGCCTCATGTCCCTATGACGCTTATGTTTCCCCAGTTGCTAAATACATACTAAGGATGGACATACTGTCTGGTGCTAGGTTAGATAGCACAAAAATAATTCTGTTCATAGATACATGTGATAAAAACTATTGTCCAAGGACATCCTCATCACACACCGTTAACTCTCCCACAGACAATGCAGGTTGTATATGTAAAACACTGCTGGCTGCTTAAAGGTCATATAAAAATAAAATAGACTGTTTTAAAATTTAAAAAACCAGGGGTGATATGCCCTACACAAAATCCTTTCAGTTCCCCTTTTTGGCCTGCATGGAAGCCCAATGGGACTTAGTGAATATAGACTACCAAGCACTGAACAAAATGACTCCTCCATTACACACAAAGGTACCTAGTATTGCTGACTTGGTGGAGTGGCTCACCCTGACATTAGGTCCATACCACTACGTAATGGATTTGGCCAATGCATTCTTCTCCATTGCTATCATGTCTGAGAGTCAAGACCTTGTTAAACAATAATTCAGTAAATGTGTTTTACTGTTAGGTGATTAAAGTACTTGAAATCTTATAAGTTGACCAGAGGTTTTATTATCATATTTGCATGTTATATCATCTGTAAATAAGATAAAAATCTGACAATAGATAAAATAAGAATTCAGTAGCATCTTGTAATTAAAAGAGACCCTTTTTCTCTAGGATAGGATTTTATGCTATTGAATAGCCAAAGCAAGCTGAAATAATAACTTTCAGTATTTTTTACTTGAATATAATGGTAATAAATATACAACTGTGTATTGATTTAAAACGTGTCTTAATACATTATCAAACAAAATGCAATACAATTTTCCCTAAATAAAATATCTTGAATTTGTTAATATACGTGAACCCAAATTACTAGCATTTATCATCTCATTTGATATTATTCCAAACCTATAATTTCACAGCATGACTTTTTATTCCATCCAAGCAAAGAAGCCCCAATACCTTCAGTGCTTGGAGACTGAGGCAAGAAGATGGAAATTTTGAGCCCTTCCTAATTAGGAATGCCTAGAAGATTAGTAAATCTCTGGGTATGACTAATGATAGACACATAGGCCACAAACTGAAGTGGGAAGACTTAGCCTTGATGTGGTTGGCACCAACCAATAAGGTTGAAACTTGGATTCAATAAATGGAAAATCAGAAGGAAGTTTTCCTTTTTCTTCTGAGGAGGAGCTCTGATCTTCCTATTGCCTTTGAATATTATTATTATTATTTTTTGGTACTGAGGATCGAACTCAGGATCTTGTGCTTACAAGGCAGGCATGGTGCTGCTGAGCTAAATCTCCGGCCTGCCTTTGAATATTAGTCTCCATTTCCTTCAGCCACTAGACCCTGCAGTGAACTCCAGGCCTTCGACCTGGCAGATGGACATTTTGCATTCTTCTACCCCTGATTCTGCAAACTCTTTATAGATTCTTATAAATATTTTATATTATATTTATTTCTGTGGTGAACTCAAACTGATACAGTAACGTAGCTAAGTGGAAGGCCCTTGATTCAATCCTCAGTACTGCAAAGAAAGCAAAACAAAAAGAAAAACAGAAACAGCATGAAAACATGGAATGATATGACATTTGCTATCAGAAAGCATGAATATGATACCCAGTTCTGCTACATTAAAATTGCCTGAGTTGAATAAAAACTTCATTGTTTCAGGTTCTACAGCCCATAAAATTAGAATAATCAGAATATTTCTAATACTGGATCACTGTCGAATTTAGTGAGTTCTATACACTCTAGATCATGTGAGTTGTATTTGGGAAAGGTATGTCACTTTATACTCAAAGAGTGAAAAATGAAAGAAGAAAGAAAAACCAAATGCTCAGATGCAAAGTTTACAAGAAAGATTTTAAAAGAAATTCTTTTTATCAAAAAACTTGAATAAATCTCTGTCAAGTTAGTGTGGAGACAAAATTCCAGTGTTAGTGTCATCTATCGTACATACCTTGAGTCTGGTCTCTCTAATTTGGAATTTTAAAAACTGAATGGAAAACTATGGCTGGAGAAAATTATTGGGACAAGACAAAAGAAATAAAGTAATTCTTTGTGTAATTGACACCTCTATTGAAATCGCTATAGTAATTCAGATTTGAATTATAAAATATAAACAAAATAGAAATATTTAAATTTGATTCAAGAGCATCCTGTCCTGATTTATAAAATAGTAAGTTAAGTAACGTGTAGAAATGGCCCAGTTATGATTAATGTCAGGCAGAACTTTTTCCACGTTTTACAAGTGTTTATTAGTAGCAGAAGAGTTATTGAAAACAGTCCTAAGTATGACAAAATAATGCTCTGATTTCTAATAATAAATAAAATTTGACAGAATTTAAAGTATTGTAAAAGTTACTACCTAGAAAATGTAAATTGACTTATAGTTTTTCATGAACTATTTTTTATAATTATATTAAGAGGCAACAGTGAGGTATGGGGGTTATAGATGGAAGACTTGTGTCAGTGCTATAATGATAAATTTTTACATATTAAAAGTTTTATTCAGAATTTAAAAAGTTAAGAATAAGCATTTCAAAAACTGCTCAGTGTCATAAAAATATAAATTGTGTCATTTTCTTATCATTTAAGCTGTGAGTAAATATTTTTAATTTAAAAAGGAGATAGAGCTTAGAATCCAAGTTCAACGAATTATTACACTGCTTATTCTTATTGTGAGGAACATAATAAATGTTTGAATAAAATAAATTGAAACCATACAAATTTAAACTTTTGTTCCATCTGTGACAGCAGTAATATTACTGCATCTCTATAGAAAATGGCTCCAATGAGGGTCATATTTCAGTAGAGAAAAAAATGAAAATGATATGCAAAATAGATAAAAACCAAAGCCAAAAATGTTTAAATGAAAAGACAGTATTAGAGGTTGCTATAATTCAATAGCAGAAAAACTGGCTTCTAAAACTGGCAGGAGGAAATACTGTCCAGAATGAAGGCTGTACAGTGGCCCTGTGCTCTGTTCTTGTCAGAAGACATCTGGAAGAGAGACACTAGCAACCTGAGAGTGACTGGGTAAAAAGAGAGCAGGCTATGATCAATCTCTATTAGCTGGGAAGTGATGGAAGAAATTAGAATGTGTACTCTGGAGAAAAGGAGATTTAGACACAGCCAATATATGTGTTCTTGGCTGTTTGAAAAGACTGTCCCAGGGAAGAGAGATCAGACTAGCCGTGCTGTTCCTAAGAATAGCCTCTAAACCAAGACTAACTGTTAAAAAGAAGCTATGTCAGGCCAATGTGATGAAAAGATATCTGGTCACGTTAACTGCATGTTCGTGAGTACTTGGTTCTAAGAAATACCTTGCACTGGGAACAAAGGATGAGATGATAGCCAAGGTTACTTCCAACACTAAAATTCTTTCATTTTAGCAAATTCAAAATTCTCATTCTAAATTTTAGTAAGAAATCTTGCAAAAAGATTTAAGGAAATTTGAAGATTTCTAACATTATATCCTACCTCTATCTCTGTCTCCGTATTATTTAAAATCTATATTTCACCATCTACCCATCTGATGATAACAAACTACATAATTTAAATTGTATAATCAGAAAAAATTTCAGCATGCTTGTAATAGTCTTATATTATTAAAATGAAAAAAACAATGACTACTCATTCTTTTCTTTAAAGGCCACATTTCATCAAAATATCAATTTCAAATAGATCATACAAATGCTGAGCCAAATATTGTGTGGGACATAAAAATAGGATAATCCAAGTAAATGTCTAATTACAGTGGAGTGTCCCAAGTGCTATAAGAAAGTATTCAGAGGTCTTGGCCTAAGCCACATCCATATTTATAAAGCATCACCTCACAAAATCCATCATTTGAAAATGATGAATTAAAAATATCTGATAATTTATAAGAACAGCTTTTTCATATAAATGTAAGCCCTGATAAATTTATTTCCCCAAGTTGTTAAAGACAATTCCCTTGTAATTACATACACTTAGGACCCTCAGCCCCTCATCCTCAAGATAGGTGAGTTCTTGGGGACTTCTATGTGGAGTACCATCTCATCCTCAAATAATGATAAAACCTATCAACAAAAAAAATTCCAGGTCCTGACAGATCTACCACTGAATTCTACAAGAAATTTGGAGAAGATCTAATGCTACTACTCCTCAAACTCTTCAATGAAATTAAAAGGGAAGCAGTACTCCCAGACCCATTCCTGGAACCAAGCTTTACCCTAATACCAAAACCAGAGAAGGAGACAACCAGAAAAGAGAATTACAAGCCAATGTCCCTTATGAACATAGATACAAAAATCCTCAGTAAGGTACTGGCAAACAGAATGCAACAAATCATCAAGAAAATTATACACCATGATCAAGTAGAATTCATTCCAGGGATGCAGGGATGGTTCAACCTACACATATCAATAAATGTAATATACCATATTAAGAGCCAAGGACAAAAATCATATGATCATCTCAATAGATCCAGAAAAAGCACTTGACAAAGTCCAACACTAATCCATGATAAAAACCTTACAGAAAATTGGAATAGATGGTCTTTACCTCAACCTAACAAAAGCCATCTATGACAAACCAACAGCCAACATCATACTAAATGAATAAAACCTGAAAGCTTTCACTCTAAAATCAGGAACATTACAAGGATGTCCATGTTCACCACTTTCATTTAGTATAGTTCTGGAAACATTAGACAAATGAGACAAGAGAAAGAGATAAAAGGAATAGGATAGGATAAGAAGAAGTTAAATTATCATTTTTTCTCAATCTAAACCTCAAAGCACCCCAATGAAAAGGGTGTTAAATGGGCTGGGTATTTAGCTCAGTGGTTCTGGTGCCTGCCTCACAAGCACAAGTTCCCAAGTTCGATCCCCAGTACCAAAAAAAAACCAAAAGCAAAAGGTGTTATTATTCCACTTTTACAAAGAAGGATATGAGGCAGAGACAGAATGAGTACATGGTCACACAACCAAAATTTGGCAAATTCAAGATTTGATGTCTAAAGGGATAATGATTAAGACAAGTGTTAGTATATATTCATTCAGTGCAGATGCATCCATCACAGGCTTAATTCCTTATTACACATCAGCAACAATGTACCATTTTCAGTCCCTGATTGATTGACTGATTGAATCTAGGGATGCAGAACCAGTAGATATGAAATACTGAATGTTTGGGATTTTATGTCTTTGTTTGTCATAAACTATAGTAGCAATAATATTTTTAAAACAGACTTACAATTTTGGTTCTGTTCAAAGATAAATTGCATATATTTAGTATAATCAAATGTAAATTACTTAATTCCTTTTGTAATAATTATAAAGTATATTTCCCATTTTGTATACTTTCACTCCTTTTGAAATGCAAATATTAAAAATAAGTTATATCCAAAGGTAGTAGTAACAGTAGGAAATATCAAATATTAAAATCAAAACTTTCAAAACTAAATATACATTAGAGATTAGTTGCATACATTTTTGCATATATCAAAATATTGAAGAAACAAACTAATATTGAGAAATAGAGTTAATTCACAGTCACACTCCCTTAATGATTTAAAATTTTATGTTTTCCTTCAGAAGCAAAAATAATTTGACACAACTGTAATGATACCATAGATATACTTTTGTATTTGACTTTTTACTCGATACTGTGTCATAATCCTATGAAGATTACATTTAAATACTGACTGTCTATCTATATTAAATATAGTTTAGGTCATCACAGAGGTACCGGGAGGAAAAACAGTAATTCTTCTTAATTCATGATAAAGCGAAAGAAAATTGAATTAATTATGATGGTGCACTGCAAAAATTGTGAACTAAGTGATTTTTAAAAATGTCTGTGTGACATGGAAAATACCTGGCTCTCCTCTCTCACTCTCACAAATGGTCAGTTTGTTCTGGGCCTAGAAGGCCTTGTTCTCCTCATGCTGGGAGGTGATTGGGAATTACACTGGCATAGGTTATGATTACTTCACAGGCCAGGGAAGAAACTCTCTGAGCCCTCCACTGATGCAGTCAGGGAGGTGTCAGCTTTTCTTGAGTGGCCCTTGTGGAACTGGTCACACATCAGTCAGGACGTGAACTTCATTGAGGTAAGGTGCTTTGTGACTGAAGAGTAAGATGAAGATTGAGAATTCCAACAAGCATAGAAAGGACAACCTTTGGTGCTACTGCTATTTATTAGAAGAAGTGACATTTCTAAGAAAATAGTATGGCTGTGGACTGTATTTGCCTGTGGTCCCTGCCCAGGTACTCTACTATGATTTTAGAACATTTAAAGTTTTAGAACAATCCCATCTCTACCATACACAAAAGCTTTGTCTTAGGTGTTTATAAGAAAGATGTGAACTATTTCTCAATAGAAGCCCCAGATGAAGAATCATCATAGATATCACAAACATCCATTTTAGAGTAAACAGAGGGTACAATTCTTGCTGATACTGTTATTTTTTTCTCCCTTCTTCCTTTCCTCCTTTTCTTCTCTGGTATTCTTATTCTAATTGCTGGATTATCCCACACTCCCAAAGTCATCACATACAGCTGATGGAGTTATTCACTGCATAATGTTGAGGAGGACATTTGAGCCTGAAATTCTATCCATGCTCCACTTGCCAAACTGCACACCGTGTTTTGAGCCTGTGCCTTCCAAACAGTCGCCTTTTCCTAAATCTCAGGAAGTGTCCTTGAGGCTGTTAACAGCATTACTTTCCCTCCTCCTGCTGTAGGGCTGTTCAGATTCTTCTCCTTAGAAGGAAAGAAGCCATCTCTCACAGGTCAGTCAACCCACAGAACCAGTGTATCAAGATATCACACAGTAGCTGTACTTTATCTTCCTTTATAGAGTCTTAACAGAAACTTTGAGAGTCAAAAAATCAAGAAATATATATTTAAAGTGAAAATGACGAGATTGAGATATCTGTTATTCTTTAAATAATAATTCAAAGGATATATTTCTTAACTCTTATAAAAGAAAATCTCTGCAACTTTTTAACTTACATGATGCTTATACATGCCTTTTTTAAACTGTCATTCCTTTCTTTCTTGCATTTTGTCATTTGTTTGCATGATTTGTATGCCTCCTTGTAGATTATATATTCATTCATGAAAAGGGCATGTCCTGTTCATCTTGTTATCCACCACCAGATCATCATTAGGCATACTCTAAAAGAATACATCTGTTCAAGTTGAGGACCAGTGGACTAGATTAGAAGATTCAGAAACAATCCCAGACACACTCAGCCACCTCATCTTCAACAAAGGAGCCAAACACCCTCACTGGAGGAAAGATAGCCTCTTTAATAAATGGTGCTGGAAAAAAATACATCTGTTGGACAAACTGAGAAATATTGATGGAATTATATATCTAGTATCTAGGAGAAATTAAGAAAAGCTGTGAAATGATTGACATCCTTCAACAAAAGGGAAATTAAAACTAGTTTAATTGAGGCTCTTGGGTTTTTTTATATTTTTAAGATAAAATATTTATATAATCATCTCCCAGTGTCTGTAAAGGCTTGGTTCCAGAATACTTTGGTCTCCCACAATGATACGTAAAGCTGGGGATGTGCAAATCCCTTATATAAGATGGCATAGTGCTTGAATAATTTCAATAATCTCTATATTACTTAAAATAACAAATATAATGTAAAAACTGTGCAAATAGTTATTATACCATATTGTTTAGGAAATAATGACCAAAATGTCTTTGTGTGTTCCATATAGATGCAACCCTAACTACTTAGTAAACATGAGCCACAATATCATGCTTTCAATCCCAGGTCGTTTGGTTGAGTTTAGTCCAGAGATACAGAAGCAGAAGATACAAAATAATAATGGCACCTGATTTTGTATTTCAGTCACCATCAAATTTGTCTCTTATTTCAGATCATCTCTGAATGGGAAAAATCTCCTTTGAGAATACTTAATATTGTTTAGAAATTAAAACTAGAAACACACACATACACACACACACATATATCATAGCCAAAGCCTTGTATTAGCCAGTTTGACCACAAAATGAGAAGAAACATCGGGTTGTGTTTACACAGTGGTAGTTACATGAGGAAAAACCTAACTTCAATAAAAAATTAACTCTGAGGAAACAATTGTAAAATGATTGGAGACAAGAAAATCATTAATGAATGAATTTACCAGACATTATGAGTTCAAAGTCCTAACTCTTTATTTGGCTTGGAACTCCATTTCTTTTTATGATCTAAATTTATCTTCACATTTTTAGTTCAAATTATATAATTCTTCCACTAAAGCAGTCTGTAGTATAGACTAGTCTTGTAAGAGTAAATACTGATGAAATTTTTGTAGGACATACGGATATTATGTAATGGTAGGGCTATTACCCAAGGTAACAATATGGTTGTCTAGATGAATTACTAAGAAGGAAATATCTTTCTTTGCTTTTAGTGAAGGCAATAGTGAAATTAATATAATGTTTATAATGACAGTAAAATTATAATTTGTGACCAATTGGTTTTATATTTAAAATCTGAAAAATATGTATAACGTATACTATTGCAAATTGCACTATTTTAGTTGACTAGATATCTTCAAATCCATGTTTTTCATAACATTACAAATATGGATGCTGTGATAATTTTGCAGTACTAAAACTAGCCACCTTCTAAAAATGTAATCCTCAATAAGTATTTAACAAGCAGAAAAATACTGTAAGCATTGGAACAGATAAAGGAAAATATTAGTCATCTCCAAATCACTTCTTTTGAATTTTCACATATGTTTTATAATTATTTGTTTTCAAGCAGATTTCTGTTTTGTTGAAGGTTTAAACTGTTTTACTTTGCCTGAGAATGTATTTCAAACGAATGTGGTTTTATAACTTCTATGCATTGGTATTTTATTATGGATAAGCCATATTTTGGTCTTATGTAAGGGTTATCTGGGTATATCTTTCTTGTGGACTGTTTTGTCTACAATTTAAACAAAAAGCAACAAATTTTAAATGTGACTTTTATGTGCTAGAATCATATATCTAAAGCAGAAGAAATTTTCAAATGTCATAAAAATTTCCTTTTCACTTGTTGATGTATCTCTACAACATCCAAACTCATCATATTTCGTGAAATAACTCATTTCTTTTCATTTTGGTATAAATAATTGACATACATGTTTGTCACTGAATCTTTCATCTGTTGTTTTTTTTCTATCCTTTAAGAAGAGTGGAAGTGTTGGACAGCTATATTTTTTCATGAAAGCTAAGGTGCTATGGAAAAAATATATGGATACTCTCAAAATTCTTCTTTTAAAACCCTAATTCTCAATGTGATGTTTGATGGTAGAGTCTTTAAGAAATGATTAGTGTAGCTTTGATTATAAGTTGAAGATCTAATGCTGAGATCAGTGTCCTTATATAAAAAGAAAGAGGAGGAAGAGAATGAGGGAAGGACTACGGGAAAAGGGTGGAAGACTAGGAACAGAAGGAGGCACAGGCGCTCTTCCACTAGGCCCACCCCCATGTGATGGCATAGCCAGAAGGTAGTTATCTGCTAATCATGAAGAGAGTCCTGATTCTCTTGCAGAAAGTGAATGTGCGAGCACCCTGGTCTTGAACTTCTCAGTGTCTACAATGTTTAGGAATAAATATTTTTATTTAATCCGTCAATCTATTATATTTTGTTAGAGCAATCCAAACTAAAACACCAGCAAAAATCAATGAGTTATTATTATGTACTAAACACTATGCTAGGTTATTTGCAATATCTCACTTGGATACTAAATGAAAGAGGCAGACAGTTATAATGATCTGCCAGTATTTTTAATATCTCTAGCTTCATAGCCTAGATTCGTTCAGATAGTCCTTGTGTTTTAACATTTCAAGTTCAAAAGCATTTCTGATTACTCTCTAGGCTATGTTGCTAAACTATTGAACCATTTGGGTCATGTGAAAAGTGTTAATGCTAGGAAATCCTTGCCAGCACAAAGAGATTATCCACATTAGGGAGGTCTAAGAACAGTACTGAGCTTGGGAATAACTTCCAAATGAAGAAAATCAGTGTTCTCGTGGCTCTTGATGTTTGTGTTCCCTCCCCATTAGAAATAAACGTGTCAGTGTGATAGAGCACAAACCATACATGCATACAGAGAAAATACAAAGCTCAGATAAAACTATAGCTTATCAAAATTGATTTGGTTTCTATATACAATCACAGAAAGCATATAGTCATAGTCACTTTTCATATTTTAATGAGAAATCAATCCTACTTTTCATAACTCTGATCTGACAACAATCTAATTTTCCCTTTAATGATTGGAAAGATATGTAACTATGTAAGTAGTGTATTTAGTGTTTATTAATTTGTATTATTTTGTAGCTAAATGACAATTCCACCATATCATCCATAATTATTTTTGTCTATGCAGTGGGTAGGAGTTGTTTCAGTCAGCAGAATACTTGCTAAACTACTTCATCATCATTTCTTCCAAATATAGTGCAAATTTTATTTACCAGAAAGGGTATCACTGTCCTATTGATAATAAGTCAAATGTGTTACTTTAAAGTATTAGTTAAGATGTATAGTTTATCAGAAAGAAAAAGTATTTTTGAACAAATGCAGAGAGATTTGTTGGGAAAAGTCTATGCATTTAAATTATCTTAAAGTCATTCTTGTAATAAAAATAATTCATTAGATGACAAAAATTTTAATTTAAATAATTGCACAAAAAATGTCTGTTCTTAATCTATGTTTCCTAAATAGAATAGCATATTCTCCTGAATGAGTTAGAATTTCTGAACTAATTCAAACTTCAAAGCCTAGAATACATTCACAGTTGTATTATACCATGTACTTATTTGAGGCACTTATTTGAAGAACTCCACTGAGGTAAGATCTATGAGCTCTAGAAGACTCAGAAGTGTGCTGATTTATATTTCTCCTTTGCAGTGTGATCCAGTTGGCACCTGAGTAGTCTCCATGTGTTCATTTATTTAGACATGCATCTCACAAGTATGTACCAAATGCTATGCTACACGCTCAGCAGCAGGTTTACAAAAGCAAATTACCAAACTATGCAGAAAAAATTCCTACTAAACCAAAGTTTATAATCTAGTGGATGCATTTCACTGATTCACAGAATGATTCACAGAATGAATAAATAAAATCTACGATTATTAGGCAATAAGCTCTTTAAAGAAAAGTGAACAGCGTTCCAGAAGTCTGGGTAGGGGGTAGCAACTACAAAGACCATCTGAAATGATAACCTTTGAACAAAGGTCTGAGAAAAGGAAGGTTTTCCTGATGGAATTTAGCATATGGCCAGCACTCTCTATTAAAAGGTTTTAAATCTGTGTCTCCAACTAGCTATGGATCAAAACATATTTGAAAAGGGCTAGGTGTAGAGCTCAGTGATAGGGCATTTACCTAGCATGAACAAGTTTGGGTATTGAATTCAGTGTTCAACATCACGAATTAGTCTGTAGTGAATAGGTACAGACTGTTTTTCTTGTCACTAAGCAATGCAGTATGACAACTATTTACATAGAATTTACATTGCATTTGGTATTTTAAATAAGTTAGAGATGATTTAAAGTATAAGTGAGTTTGTGCATAGGTTATATGCAAATATTGTACCATTTTATACAGGGACTTGGGCATCCTTAAATTTTAGTATGTGCAACATAAAGGAGATTCTAGAACCAGTGGATTTCATGGGATGGCTTTAAATGCTTATGAGAAATTTAAATCTGTGAATAATCGTCCATACTCATGCTGTAGATTTATTTTCCTGGCAGTCAGAGATAATATTTGGCAGAGTGGTGGATTGATTGGCCATTCTTCTCCCCACTTCTCTTAAAGAAACAGTTGCTTGACTCTCCTTCCAATGTGATAGAATCTTTTTATTAACCTAGTTTTGATCTGCTTTGTTGGAAAGCAGCATAACATCTGACTCAGTCCTTACATTCCCATTGCCAAGGTGCACACAACATGTTTGGCCATGTAATCTTGTTTCTATGATCTTTTAACCTTTATTTATTATAGATGCACCATGGTGTAATGGAGCATTTGAGGGAATTGAACACTTGGCATGGCAGCAGCTCTGGTGGAGGCCATCTGGAGATGCTAAGAAAGGGGAAGTTTGTTTCCTTTCAAAATAAGCCTTTAGAGGAAATAAAATAAAATTAACCTGAAAACTTATGATAACTTTATTTAAGAATAGGATATGACAGCATTTAAGATAATAGGAGTGAGGGGTAGTTGAATAGGTGTCTGATAAAGAGTACATCTTTATTCTGGAAACAAGCATTCTAGGATAATTTATCAATATCCTACACCTGGTCTCAGATTTTAAAAATAGATCTTCTACCATGAGTAATATTTTATTTTTGTTTAGGTTTAGACAGGTTAAAAGTGCACTTAGAGCCTCTGCACACATAATGAAAACAGAGATGACAGAATGGTGAAAAAGTAAATGTAGAAGAATATGGTTTTTGCAAATTATTTTCCCAAGGTTCTTTTAAGGTTTACTTTGTTCATCTTGATGGCAAGCTGTCTTCTACCAGTTCTTCAATACAATAAGCTCCTTGAACTATAATGTAGTTTAGCAAATGTGATCAATATACTTTTCTTTCCTGCATTTGCTTCTCACTTTTCATGAATTATTCTGTAGAGGAAAAGCACCCCCGCGCGCGCGCGCGCGCGCGCACACACACACACACACACACAAGCATATAACCTCCAGAATGCCTAAAATTAAAAAAAAATTTGATGACATCACATACTAAAACTATATGATGTATATTAAAAGTGAGTGATTAAACAAATTGGTATATACTTACTCAAAGGCATAATATGTGACAGTAAGAAGGAATTAAATCGCTAATCATGTGATAAAAATGAATAAATCTCAAAAATGTTATGCTGCATGAAAGAAACCTTAGTCAAAAAAGGTATATATTGTACAATTCTGTAAAATTGTTACTATGTAAATGTCATCTAATAGTTGTAAAAAAAATCAGAACAGTGGCTAATTGTAAAGATTTAAGTACAAATAACTAAAATGATATATGAGAAAACTTTCTGGAACAATATCCAATAACTTTTCTTAAATTTTAAAAAACAAGATCCCCATTTGGCTGACATGGCCACCTCATGCTTACCTCTGGGGATGCTAACTTTAAAGCAGTTCCTGAGAAGACAACAAGTTCTTCTCTACAGAAGGATTTTGCAAGTAATCCAGCAAGTTCCAAATGTGTCTGATCACCAACACTTGAAGAACTGGACAAGGGAAGAATTAAAAGGAAATAAAAACACCACAGAAGAGGATACAATCTAGATGATGATTACTCAAGGCAATATTCGGCTAAAGGAGTTAGAAAAAACAGTTGCATTAGCAAAATCTTAACTCTAGCATTATTCTGAAGTATTTCCAAAACTTCATGTGTTTTGTTGAGTATAGGCTTAATAGACAGGTCAAAGCCAAGTCAAACTGTTTGAATGTACGATACTCATACACAATAACAGGAAGCAGAGCATAGTATGTCATAGAGAGCAAAGAAATCACAGTGAAACAACTCCCTTAGAACTGAGAAATATACCTGAGTCCTGAAAATGTTTCTGGATGTGTCACTAGTTTTCATAAGAAGCAAAAATTATTAATGGCCAGTTTTCACATGAAAAGATTCTCAACGCAAATCATCAGGAAAATTCATATCAAAACCATAATGAGATAGCACTTCACTTTCACTACAGTGGCTATAATTAAAAAGGGAAGTAAATGTTGGTAACGATGTAGAGAAATTGCTCAGTGGCACATCCTGTAATTCCAGCATTCTGGAACCTTCTTGAAAAATCCTTCTGCATTACCTTTAAGGGTTGTTGAGGTACATTCTTCAGCTGTGCCATGATTTGATAGCCAAAGGACTCTAAAAGGACCATCACTGGCAAGTCTAGATCTGTGCTGGAAAGAAAAAGAAATTAATTGACAAATTAAATACCAAAAAAAGTAAGGAAAACTTCAGGCAACTTCTGGGTGAAACTTCCATGATTATCTTAATTTTTGTGTGGATTGAAGTATATCCTGGAGGAAAATCCTTGGTGTGTCAGGTTTTTCTCCAGGGACAGGAAAAACAAAGAATTTTGAAGAATACGTCAAAGACAATTACATCATAGCCAGAGTTGACTTTAGGACACTTTTGAAAGTGACTGAATTTATAATATACAATAAATTTAATGAAAGATTTGGAAGCAAAAGCTTATGGAGGATGTTGGGTTTATCAGTCTTGCAAACTGAAATCCTGTTTATCAACAGAACAGAGCTAAGAAGCTAATGCAAGAATCTAGCCAACACCTGAAAGATGTAAACAAAAATTTGCAAAATGATATGTGTTATCAAGTACTGTACTGTAAGCTAGAGGAGAGGAATAAATTAATGTTGTGTATGTTAATGACCTGGATTCCAAGAGCCCACACCCACTTTCCAGTAGCCTCAGAGTTCACAGTACAAAATACTTCTGAATACCCTTCTGAGGGGGTAATCTACTAATTCAAAACACTGTGTGAGCCAACTTTCAGGTTCCTAAATAAGGATTAGTATGTTGCAAAACCATCTGACAAAAATGGGAAGCATTTGTGAAGTTTCTGAATAAATAACATGTTGGAGATTTTTTTAAAAAATTAAAAAACACTTTTACTTCAGTAATGAAAATATTTAATATTATATAATAATTAAAATTCATTTCCTCTTAATGAAGAGTCTATCCACGATAGTTCAATGATGGAAAGTGATGTTTTTAGTTTTTTTCCCCAATTTGCCATTTTGTACTTTTTAAACTTCTCTACCCATTAGATTGTTTCTAATTCTTCCCAGTATGAAGTGAGAAAGAGATAAGTATAGTCTGGGAATGACTACTTATTAGCAATGCCAACAGCTGGTGCTGATTCCAGTTTCTGAGATATTTTTAACACAATCTTTATATTGCAGTACTTTTAACTATTCTATAGGTTTCTCATCTCTTCTCCAACTAACAGTTTCATAAGATCTCTCTCCTGCCAGGCTCTTAACAAACATGTTTTTCTAGGTGGTCACATATAATTCCTCCCTCAGTCTTTAAATTTGTACTAACATACTGCCAGTCTCTTTAAGCTGAGCTCTAGATACTACTCCTGATAAATATCTCCAGAAGGTTGTAAGACAGTGATAATCAGCCTTGCTCTTATAGCTGATCTACATAAAACAGTCTACACTTTTTTTTTTCAATTTCTCTGTGGAAAAATGTGACATTAGTCCATTTTAGTGCAATAGAATTATTTTCCACTGTAGTCTTTGTGTTTATCTGTCCTCCTACCCATTTGTTTTCCCAGGTCAGGGTCAGAACAGTGTACTTTTTGCTCCAAGCTCCAAAAGCCACATATCAGACTCTCCTAGTTTATTTTCAAGTCTCACTCATAATTCTTGAAGAAAGGGCAGAATATCCATTACCTCCTTCAAAGTTGTTATAGGTACTCACAGCACATTTATATCTGTCTCTGAGGAAATCCTCTCTCTGGCCTCAAATTTTTATCTTGGTCTTATCAATACCTCATTATGAAATCTGCTTATATGTGCTAATTTCATGGACACTACAGTTGTATGCAAAGTGAACATAAATGAACTGCTGCTTCACTTTGTGATATACAGTATTTGTCACCAATTTCATGTCTTGAGCTTTCTACTGAAATTTTTATACTAGAAGTTATTGAACTTGATTGTGTACAAATACTAAATAAAGCTGATTTTCATAAATGAAGCAGTTTTGCATATATATACATATATTTAAATATATAGTCATAAAAATGTAAGATCGGAGATATTTGCTCTATTCTTTAGACATAGATAATACTGCTAAGAGAGTACCCTAGTACCTGGCTAGGCTTTAAGGGATAAAGTTGCTAATCAAATTCAAGTTGGTCTAAACCAAAGTCAATCTAGTTTTTTGGTACACAGTCCCTGTTTCTATGCTTAGATCTTGTTTTCCTTTCCATTTTTTATTTAAATGTTTAAAGATATGGTCCCATACTGAACCGCTATGTAGCCAAGGCTGGCCTCAATCTCACAGTGATTTTCCTGCTCAGCCTCCCCAGTACTAGAATTAAAGGCATGTGCCACCATTCCCAGTTTTTCATCCACTTTAAAATGTTTATTACTTCATTTAATTTATATTGATTTTTATAGCTTATATGTGAAATACCTACATAGGTGTCAATAGCTTTTGAAATAAAGTACCGTACAAGCAAATAAACACAGAAACATAATCATTCGTGATTAGGTGTGAACTTACCTACCTTTCTTTCTTTCTTTCTTTCTTTCTTTCTTTCTTTCTTTCTTTCTTTCTTTCTTTCTTTCTTTTTTAACCTACATTCTTTTACATGACTGGCTTCCCAAATTGGTAGCAGTATTCCTAGTTCTCCAATAATGAATTGTATAAATCAAGTTTGAAAATATGGAGTTCAATGTTACTGAGGTTATCATCTAAATAGGAAATGACAGGATATTACAATTTTTTTTATCCTGGAAAAGACTAGGTATCTGCCAAAAAACCTTTGATTTATAAGTGAGCATTAGTTGAGTTTGAAAATATAGAGTTAAATATCTACTGTGGCTAGAACCAGATTAGAATGCACCAAAGGGTTGTGACGTCTTTTTACTCTCTTGCCAAATAGATTTTGCTCTTGCCTAGGAAATTGAAATCTAAAGCAGATGACATTGACAGGACAAATGCAATTAATAGAGAGGGATATGTGCCATGTACAGCACAGATTGAGACATTAAATTTCTACTATTAAATGAAATGAGAAAATTTGGAATTTTTCAAAATGTCAGATTAGTACTTGATAGTTTTGTGAATATCTGGGGATATGAATAGATCTGAGGAATTTGTGGAGGAGCCTGTTGTTTTGCCACAAAACCTGCTTTTTGAAAAGCTGTGGAATGACCTTATAGGATTGAAAAGGCAATCTGGAAATAAATGTTATCTATTTAGGGTGGCTAGTCAGGCTGAGGTATTCATTCTTCACATTTCCAGTCTCATGTACAAACTTTGAGAGTGTCAGTGCAGCTGGAATATACCGCTCCTTTTTTTCTCCATGGTATATTTATTTTTCTGGTTTACAGCTCATCATTTGTACAATAGCAACAATCACTTGTGTGGGAAGAAAGAATTTAATCATGACAAGCCAGATATACCAAAAATTTACTTTCTTTCATGTTTTTCAAGTGATCTCATGTTGTTTTGGAGTCTTTTTACCTGAAGTCAGGCCAAAGAAAAGAAGAACAAAAAATTTTAAACTTGCTAAATAAGACTTATCATCATCTACTTTCCTCAAATTTTGTATTGGTTTAACTTTTGTTTTCAGTGAGTTCACAGAACTTAACAGAACACTTTCCAAGATGGGGAGTTGTTGGGAACCTATTCAGTGATGGTGAACATATGGCATGCATGCAGGAGTGGGCTGTTTCTATCATTGAAAGCTCTAAAAAGTTCTCTGCTATGGATCCTCATGCTGATGAAAAGGGTAAGAGAAGACGCTGGTCTATTTTATGAACTTGGTGTTAAGAATTTGTCCCACCTGTCAGCTTTATCCTAATCTTTGACTGCCAAGTATCAACACCTGATAAAACTCAGGGTGTTTTCTTGAATGTCAATGTGCAAAGATGGCCATCTTTCTTGCTAGCCAAGAGAGATTTCACATTTTCTTTTTTCACACATCTTCTGAGATTAGGGCTGTAAATCTCCTGTGATTCCTTCTTTATGTGCTACACCAATCACCTATCATTTAGCCCCATGTCGTCACTAAACTTTAGGATACCTGTAGGACCCTGAATGAGATGGAAGCATATAAATCAATAAATTTACAATATATTGGATGGAATGATGAAGAGACACTCTATTTGTTTCTGCTTTGACACTTTATAAATCACAGTATTTTTATAAATTGCCTGGTTACTTTTTAAGTGTATGAAAAATTACTTCATTGGTACTTATGTTCTAAAATTATCAGCGGAATATAAAATAAAATGACTCAGGGAATTGGGGGTACCTGACCATTGTTCTGCCTCCGCAAAATCAACTTCAAGCATGTGCTTGTACCCACTGATTCTGGGGGCATGGTGACAATGGTGAAAGGTAAAATTGTTCTGTTCTGTGTATACACTTTACTCTACCCAGCTGTTATAATGTACCTATTTCTGAGACTGATGGGGTATAGACAACTCAGTTGCTATGGTTTCTATCATGTATTCCAGGATGAATAGAATCATGATCAGATTTAATTTGTGTGTTTAAGGCTATGCCAAAAAAAGGAACCTCACTCTGTCACCATTTACTACTCTGTCTGCTAGTGAGGACAATTGGGAATCTGTCGATGCACAATGTGCTTAATTTCTCTGATGTATATCATGATTTTACTCACTTCATATCTCTACATTTAGATGAGTAAGCCGTGTTTGATCTCTCACATCATATCTGAGTCTGATCACACTATCAGTTAGAATCCGTGACTGGCATTTGTCACTATCATGGTTAAGTTATTCTTCTTTGTAACTACTTCAAAGATTAAATGTCTATCCCATGTAAAATAAGATCCTCCGTTGTTTAGCTGATTGATGGATGTGTGTATTTTGGTCTGTTGATATCATCCCATTCTCTCAATCCAAAAGTTGTCTAAATTCATATACTATAAACATTGATACTATTTTAGCAATAATAGTAAAATTAGGACATGAATAATGCAATTAAAGTTATTCTACTTCCCTCAACCATGAGTTTCTTATGGAAAATCAATCAATTAGGCTTTCCTTCACTGCACTATTATATCCCTCCAGTATAGTAAATATTTAATATAGTTGTACAGAGACATGAACACACAAGCAAGAATGGATAAATAACAAAGTGTTTAAGGTCCAATTGTGAACCACTAAAATATAGTGATAGTCTGCCCATCAGAATTCTACTTTATCACAGGTTTTATATGATTATCAATTACAGTGCTTGGGTTTCTAGTTTAGATTCAGATATGCCCAAAGTATTTGAAAAAATTTCTGAAGGCCAAATGAAAGGAAGAATCATTATAAATATTTTAGTGCATTTCAGAGATTTGTGACTGACAACTTGAGACAACAAATACAGACCAAATTTTCCATAACTCTGTACCTGAGAATTATAAAAAATACAACATCAGTGAGTATTATGTTTTTCTCACATTCCATATTCAATGCATAGGTAATTTTTTTCCAGAATAATTTAAAACATATTTCACAATATAAAGGCTTCTTATACTTTTTTTACTAGAGTCCAAACTATTTTCTTTCTCCTGTAACTGACAGTCACCTCCTAACAGGTTACCCTGCCTCCACATTGGTTTCTTTAATCCATCTCAGAGCAGCAAAAGAGATTCCTTTAAAATATAAATTTGATTATAAATTTCCCTGTTCAAACTCTGCCATGATTGCGACACACACAAAATAATACAAAAGTTTCTTATGATGGTCCATAAGAGCCTCATGGTTTGTGGATCCTGGCTATCTTCCCATCTTTATTTCCAATCAATTTCCCCTTGTTCAGTGTACCACAGACACAAGGGCCCTTTTGCTTTCACTTAAATTCACCTCTCTTAGAGCCTTTACAGTTAGAGTTACCTTCATCTATAATGATACCAAATTCTCATTTCATTTAAATCTGTGATTAAATTTCAGCTCTTTGCATAAGTCATTTGTCAGTATGTTACATTAACTAACACAATCCCCACCTCCCATCTATTTTATCTCATCCACTTATCAATACATACATCATTTGTTTGTTGTATGGCTTTCCCAATGCTATGTTTCATGTAATCAACACTTGTGTTTTGTATCAGTAACATATACTCAGCCTGTAGTGCTTCATTAAGCACTAAATAAATATATGTTTATATAAGTGTTATGGCTTATATCTAGATGTCCCTCCAAAGCCTCATGTGCTTATTTCTGGGGCTTTAGGGAGATGATTGAATCATGGTGGTATGATACTCAGTGAATTAGTCCACCGATGAGTTCACGGCTAAATGTGATATTGGAAGATGAAGCCTATTGAGAGGAAGTTGGTCACTGGGGAAATGACTTGAAAGGGTCCATCTGCAACCCTCCTCCCTTGATCCCTCTCTGCTTCCTGTCTGCCATGCCATAGCTATTTCTCCAATGCCATGACCTTCCCCAATGCTGCCCTGCTTTGGAGCCTGCCAGATATACACTGAACCCTCTACAAACTGTAAGGCAAAATAAACCTCTCTTTCTCTAATTTGTGGGTATCAGTTATTGTGTCTCAGTGATGAGAAAGTAAATAAGGCAATAAGTGATTAAAGCATAACAAAATGACAACTGTACTCTAAGAAATATTTCTAAAACCTGTGTCATTTAAGAACAAAAATAAAGTGAATAATATTACCTTCAAGGTCCTTAGTGCAACTAGTGTCTGCTATTGTAGCCACAAACACATAAAAACTGCCCTAGACTTAAAAAGGGTAGAACTACCGAGCCTTCCTCTCTGACACATATTTACATGGGGTCCTGTGAGTGTGAGGAGAGCTTCTATAGTGGAAAAATATTTTCACTCGAGCTTGAGGCTAAAATTATGAAAAGAAGCTTTCTTCCCTGACTTGAGTCTCGAGTTTCCATATACCTAACTTGCCTTTCTTATGGGAAACCTATGACACCATCATATATTCTATGTAACCCCATACTCAGTGACCCATAATATAAGTCTTTAAGGTACTATTCTCTACTTCAATGATGGCGAACCATTTAGAGTTTCCAATGGTGCAAAGAACCCACTGTGGCACACGTGCCATAGATTTACCACCACTGCTCTACATGGTTCCAAGTGCATCTATCACATTACAAATAATTTCAGTAGACATATTTTCTTCACATTAAAATAAATCTAAATCTAACAATACTGACATAGCTTACAGGGTTTTTAATGTTAGAAACTAGTTTAAACAAATGTGTTTCTAGAATTTGACAAATGATACATAACCATCTGTCTAACTAATCATAACAACTAATCTTTGTTGGGTATTTACCATAGGATTGGCATACATCATTTACCCAGACAAGAGGCAAACTGTAATCTCTGCTTTATAAGTGAGAAAATGGCTAGAGAGAGGTTTATTCATATAGCATGTTCAATAATGCTTAGTCAATATTTTTAATCCAAACCTACATTCTAAAATACTTATCAGCAAGATGTTTATAGCACTTTTTTTCATGTAAAGCTTTTTCCAGCATTATCTACAAGTATTTTGAGCAACTATAACATGTCAGGCAATGATGCAGTTTTTCAAAACTTAACTACAGGAAGACCATCCATGGTTCTCTCAACCCTCTTAGGATATATTTCCCTTTACTAACAATTCCAGGCTAATTAAGATTTAATAAGTATAATGACACATTTTAGGTTGTAAAACATGTCACATTTGATAAATGTTCATGAGAATGCAGAAAAAATAGGACTATATTTAGCTGCTTATAATAATGGAATTATTACTAAAGTAAATGGGTTTTCTCATTTAGCAGAATTTGATTCAGAAAATAATTAGATTGGTAATTCGGTATTAAATTAAGATTCTATTTTTAAATACTATGGTTCCTCAACATTTAGAAGAATGAAAGAATCTTTATTTAAATCAGTGAAAAACATACATGGGTAATACCAAGCTTAAAGATTATTGAATAGAGAGGAAGGAAACTAACACTCATTAAGTTTCTATCTCGTGTGAGGATCTTAATTTAATTTTGTTTAATACAATTTAAAGCAATCTAGTAATCCAGTAAGGTACATATTATTACTCCTACTTATAGATTAGGGAATTTTACTAAATATACTTAAGTGGACAAAGATGAAAGTGGCATTTGAATACATAGGTAACTCCAAATCCTACTCTCATAATACCAACACTTTGTTACCTCTCAAGCCTTATATATATGATCTCCAGTATTTTCCTGGTCCCACAATATGTTACTGATAGGTATAGCTTAATGATTAGATATTATTTTAGAGGAGATGTTCCTTCAAAACTGAAATTAAATGGCATCATCGGTTCAAAATTACAGAACTCCTTTGCAAGGTTGAAAATGCACAGATATAAATGCTGAGGTATTTTGACAACACAAATAACTGACACAGCATTGAGAGTTATAGTAGTATGAATCAGTGCAATATTCAAAATCAAAAGTGAGTTCTGCAGTGTATGAAAAAAATAGACAGAACATCAACTTTTATCACAATGGATTTGGCTCTCTTGAACCTTGATCACATGAGATCATATGAAAATAATTTCTCAAAGAAGAATGTTATAAGTTAACCTTATTCATTATTTCCTGGGAATAGAGAGTCACTAATATACACTGAACCAATGATTTTTATTTAACCCAACAAAACTGTGCCAGAATCTTGCCTCAGAGAACAAAGATAAAGGCAATAGTTAATATTTATTTGTTGCTCATACTGTTGCAGACATTTATCTCAAGACTTTACTGTATTAATGTTATTTTATCCTCATATAAATAATGTGGTGAAAGAATGTCTGTCAATTTCTATATTTTGCAGATGAAAGGACTGATGTACAAATTGATTAAATAAGTTGCCCATTGTCACTAGCAAATAACTCAGTGGAGCCAGGATTGAACAATAACAGACTCACTTTAAAGACATTACTTCACTCCAATCACCTATAATAATTGTTTTCCATCTTATACTATAAAGAGGTTGACAGGTGGTAAACCTCACTTTTTATATATGTAAAAATTGCATTAAAATTAACTTCCAGAGTTATGAAGATGACATAAACTAACATATGTATCATGCTTAAAGGTTAGATACTCCATATAATGAGTTATACTCTTCCAAACAGTATTTTGGGAGTGAAAGTGAGAATGGAAGTATTTATGCAGAGAAAACATGAATGGCTATGCTGGTCAGCTTTCCCATCACTAGACAAAATAACTGACATATGTAACTGAAAAGAGGAGAAATTTATTTTATCTCACAGTTCCTGAGGTTTCAGTTCAAGATCACCTTACTCCAAGACATAGACATCATGTTGGGGGACATGGTGGAGGGACATGGTGGAGGAAAGCTGCTCATTTACTGGTGGCTGGAAGCAGGATGAGACAAAGAGCTATGTCCTCATGTTCCACCTCCAACTGAACCTCACCTTCTTTTTTTCTTTTTATTTTGTGGTACTGGAGATTGAACTCAGGAATTTAACAGTGAATTGCAGGCTCATCCCCTTTTTATGTTGAAACAAGTTCTTGCTAAATCCCTAAATTTCCCAGAGTGGGCTTGAATTTGCAGTCTTCATGCCTCAGCTTTCTAGGGGGCTGGGATTATAAGAATGTGTTACCAAGCCTAGTATGGTAGCATATTCAGCTATGAACTCAACACGAGATTAAACCACTTATAAGTATATTGCCCCTATGATATAATCACCTTCCAAAAGCCCCATATCTGAAACCATGAGACTTTTAGGGGACATTTTTTATATAACCGTAACAGAAGTCAACCATGAATCAGTTCGTGAACTCTGTCACATAATAGCTGGGTAAATGAGATCAAATTATTTATCTTTCTTAAATTTGCAGTCCTTAGTTAATAAGACAAGAATAATATCCCTTTATCTTAATCCTTTCCTGCTGATATATCAAAATGCCTTCGATGGGGTAATTTGTAAGTTGTAGAAATTTATTACCCACAATTTTTAGCCTGAAAAGCCCAAGATCAGGCTCTAGCAGAATCAGTCTTTGAAGAGAACCTGTACATCATAGATGGTAGCCTCTGTGTGTCCTCAAATTACAGAAGAGGTGAAATGGGAATACAGATTTCCTTAACCATTTTTTAAAAACTAATTCTTATGGTACACTTTGATATGCATAATGATCACATTCATCATAGGGAATTTGTACCTGTACATGATACATCTTGATTCTTTTTCCCCCCACTCCTCTCCCCACCCTTCAAGCCTTCTTTCCCCTCTTATTTACAAAACTGTGTTTTCACTTTTCCCTTCTTTTTTTTCCTTTTCCCTTCCCTCTGTCCCTCCCTTCTTCTCCTTCCCATTTGAACATTTCCTACCTACTTTCCAATATCTATCATCAGTTGTAGTCCTTATTTACACTTTCAGTTTCTCATGCAAGACAAACAATTCCATATATAAATATATGTGTGTGATTTATTTCACTTAAAAGTATGGTCTCAAGGTGCATCCATTTTCCTAAAAACGTTTCCAGTTTATCCTTCTTAATAGCAGAGTAATATTTCATTATATACACATTTTCTTTCTCCAGTCATCCTCGATCTTGTTTCTAAGATTTAGCTATTACAAATTGTAGAGCTGTTATAAACATAGTTGTCCTAACCATTTTATTAAGACACTAATCCAATTCTTAAAGGGAACATCCTCGTGACCTAATCACTTCCAGGTCCTATCTCTTTACACCATGATTTAGATTTCAACACATGAACTTCAGAGGGACATAAACATTCAGGCCATAGTATTCCACTACTGGCTCCCCCCAAAATTATAGGTTCCTTACCACAAAATATATTTGTTCAGTCCTAATTTCTTCAAAATCTTAACATGTTCCTGTAGCAACCCAAAAGTCTAAAGTCTAAAGGCTCATCTAAATCAGAAAGGGTTGAATTTCCTTCTTAGGCAATTTCCCTTCCAATTGTTAGCTTGTAGAACCAAGCAAGTCAGGTCCTTTCAAAATTCAGGCATGGGGGCCAGGATTTAGCTCAGTGGTTCCACCACCTGCCTTGCAAGCTCAAGGACTCGAGTTCGATCCCGGTACAAACAAACAAAAAAAAATCAGTCATGGTACAAGTTTAGAGCAAGCATTTCTATTTAAAAATGGAGAGATGAAAGAAAGAAAAAGAAAACAAGAAAGCAAATGAAGGAAGGAAGGAAGGAAGGGAAAGAAAGAGAAAGAAATAAAAAGAAAGAAAGAGAAAGAAGGAAAGAAAGAAAGAAAGAAAGAAAGAAAGAAAGAAAGAAAGGAAGGAAGAAAGAAAAGGAAGGAAACTACATTCTGTACCTTTCCTGCCCAAACAGCCAAACAGGGCAGGAAACATTAAGCCTTAAGACTTGATAATAATCTCCAGCTGGATCCCTCATCTTTCAGACAGCACAGAGTTGATTGGTCCCTGATGTCTCCCTGCAGCCCCATCCCATATATTTGCTGGTTGTGGCCCATGCAGCAACTCTCATATGTTGGAGTCATATGGCTGTGGCCTTCCATGCTGAATTACATGCCTCCTACTCTACCTTTCTGAGATCTCATGGGTGACCCTGTCCCACAGTTCCTGTGGGAACGTGTCTAGTGAGAACTCTCTGAAGTGGCCCCAATACTGATTTAACTACCTTCCTGGACCTCAATGCTCTCCAGAGCATCCTTGAATTCTAGATGAAGGCAACCCTGCCCACAAGTCTTTTATTCTATGCAGATCAGTGAGGATGGAAACACACAAACACTACAATGCCCCTCTACAGAAGAGGCTAGTGTACTTTCACTTCTTCTGGGCCCACTGGGCCTGGACCTGAAGGAAACTGAGGCTCCTCTATTAACATAGTTCTATCCTCAGGCCTTGGCACTGTGGGCCTATGATGGGAGTGACAGCTCCAATGATCTGCAAAGTGCCAGTGTGGTCATTTTCACAGTGTCATATTTCTATAAACCACAGTCTAGGCTAATGGTCTCCCTATCCCGATTTGCTTGGTTGCACCTTTTATGGTCTATATGGAGCACACTCTCATTCTTTTGAGCATAGTCAGGCCTTGAATTTTCCAAATCTTTGTTTCCATTTTTATTATAAATTCCATCTTTAATTCACTTTTCTCTTTTCTCATTTTACTTCAAACAGTTAATAGAAATCATGATACACCCCCTAAGATTTTGTTTAGAAATTTGTACCATTTATTTCACTTAAGAGTATGACCTCCATATGCATCCATTTAGCTATAAATG
>NW_004624878.1:3265322-3286707 GCF_000247695.1 Heterocephalus glaber | reverse complement strand
GGAGTGATGGTGGCTGGGAAGCCCCTTCCTCTGGTCCAGGACCAGTGGGGTGGTGGCTCAGAAGCCCCTACCTCTGTCCCGGGAGCTGCGGGACTCAGTACCATGGTCTGGTGGTCCAGTGTCCTCTGCATCTTTGTAGTGTGGAACCAGGTGGCTGTACAGGGGAGCGGGGTAGGGGAGTCCAGTTGATTGTTGCTGGGGTGTGGGCTGGTTCCTATCTAATATTCTTAATCACAGTAACTTTAATACTGCTTCTCATCTTTAAAATAAAGTATGTTACCAGTATGTTCCACATACAGTGATTATTTGGATTTCATATAAAAAGTATATACATATTTATCAATAACTAACATAATAATAATAATAATACGCAATAAATTAGCATAAGCCTTTTTGTAAGATGGAAAATAGAGTTCTAATAATTTCATGCTTTCAGAAAGTTGTATATGCCAGCTTAACCCTTGGCCTTCTTGCTCAAATTTTGTAGATATCTTACTCTACTACACAGCCTCATAGTACAAGGTGAGAGAAGAAAATAATAGATTTAGAGGTAACTCAGTATTAAATATGGGGATATACTGAATGATTTTATGATCCATTTCTTTTACAGTGAGCCCTCGAGTTACATCCAGTCTGACATACAAACAACTTGGGTTATGACTTGGATTTTAGTTTTAATTTACCAGCAAAATATTGAGTTATGACCTGAATGATAGCCACTTGTGTTTCTAGATAGTCTCAGATGCAAATTTAACCCTTACAGAGTTCTAGAAGGAACATTATAACAACTTTGCCTGTGCGGGGTTAATTGAGAAATCCTGGGCCAGTGTCTCTCTAAGAACACTGAGACCTGCCTGTATACAGGAGAGAGACTTTGAAGGCTGTGTAGAAGAGCCCAAGCTTTCAAATGACCAACTTCAGTTACAAACAGCCCTTGCAAAATAATTAAGTTTATAAGTCAAGAGTCCACTGTATTCTTATAGATGTCCTCCTAGTATGAGAAATTGGTTATTATCTGAGCTCCAAATCTGATACTATTTGTAGATAAATGAAATACAATATAGAAAAATGTCATTTCTTAAGAATGAAGATTATTTCTAATACATCTTAGTATTTCTATTTTGATCTGACACACAATCACCCTTTAATAAAGATTTAATGAATGAATATAGTGTACTATTTTATGAGAAACACCCAGTCAAATATATCATGATTTATTTGTAATAGAAATGAAACATCAAAGCAAATGATAATGAAATGATGGTCAAGGAGGGCAATTTTCATCTTACATACTTTTGGTAATATATCATGAACTCTTTTTCTACTGCAGTGAACATAAGGGAAAAAACATTACAGAAAGTTGTGACAATGACTTCGTGAACTTAAATTTGCCAGAGGAAAGCTTTGAGGCCCCAGCATGACATCTGTCCTCCTTACTAACAGATCATCTAAATGAGAATCTGGATTCTTGCTTCAGTACAAAGTGAAATTACAGAAATGGGCATTGTCGGAATGCCTGTAATTCCAGCACTATGGGAGACTGAGGCAGAAAGATCTCAACTTTAAGCCAAACCTGGGAAACCCTAGCAATTTAGCAAGATCCTGTGTCAAAAAAAGAAAGAAAAGAAAGAAACTTCACAAAACCAAAAAGAAATATAAATAAGTTCAAAAGCCCCAGGGTCAGTCCCCAGTACCACACGCACACACACACACACACACACACACACACACACACACAGTGGAATTACTAAAAGCCTTAATATTGTTCCTAGTTTGCTTATTAATGATTATTTTCTTCTTCTGACTCATAATGCCCTGCTTGGAAAAATATCTTGCAAGCTAGTGGCCAGAATTATAATTCCTCTAAGGAAGTGATTTCTCCATATGGCTAATGATTTTTCATCAGCTCTGCTCAAACTTCACACCCCTCCATTCCTGCCCAACTCATTTGGTTGTGGATATTAATCACAATCACTGAGGAGGAAATGGTTTATTTTAATGTTTAATAAGCTTGCAACTATTCAGATTGATTCTTGCAGTATGAATGTTTGTAATCATTACACTTTAATGCCATGGGCAATTCAGAAAAAGGCTGGAAAAGGAGGACCTACATTGACACCAAAGATCAAATAGCAAAGATTCATGCAAAAAGACTGTCCTTTATTTAACTTTAAAAGATTAATAGTTACAATTAAAATCACCCCTGTCAGTGTGCATCCACTAAGACCTGGCTGTGCTCAGCACATTGTGCTCACAGGCCCAATCTAACTCTGCGTGTTAGTAAGAGCCTCTGTGATGTTGCCCCTGGGAGTTGGCTTCTCTCTCCTTTGACAGAAATGAGTCAGTAATTAGAAGTGAGTGACAAGGTGCTTTTCATCTTTGACTAGGAAAGATTTTTTGTGTCAAAATATCTCACCAGAGGAGTAATTTTCTCTGTGTGGATTTCTTGTCCTGAATGCATTTTGCATGAAAATAGAGGAGGGGAAATTGTTTCTGAATGTTGCTTAGTGACAAATAGCAGATTCCATAGCTTTGCAGATAACAAATGTCTGCATGCTGTCATATTGCAGTTTGGATAGATAGGGCCCATTGTAAACTGAGAATATTTACATACTGGAAAATAATTTGTTTTTGATGGAACAAATTCAAAGATATTAAAATGTTTTTATGATATTATGCCTCTGAAGACTTAACTTTACCAGAAAGATTGAGCCATTCAATTCTAAACTACATTTTAAGGATTTAATCACCTGAAAGTTTGAGCACAATAAGACAAATAACCAGTACAGTACATTTGCTGTTTTATAGAATCTACCTTATTGCTCCAAATGGGCTGCTGTCAGTTCAGACCATTTTCAAACAATTTATAATTATGGTGGGAAATGGACTGCATTAACTACGCTAAACTGGAAATTTTAAAAACAGTTCATGAGATTTAAGTGGTTTAAATCTTTTTAACATGAAACATTAAAAAATCTGTAATTATACCTTTGCATAGAAATAGATTTTATGAATGTGAAGAGTTTGGCCTTGAAGTTGGAATTGATAATGTAAAAAAATAATAGCTTTTTCATTCATTTTCTCTAGTGTTGGGAGAGGATTTTATGGAATATAAATTAGCTTATAGTGAACAAATATAGTAGCAAGTTGAAGGAAAGACAGTGTTTATCTGAAAGAACAGATATGATACATATCAGTTTATGTAACACAGGTGTACAGATATAGAAAATATAATAAGATCTACAAATTCTGAAAGGGCAATAGGCAGCATTATCCACAAATCTATAAAGGAAAACTTACATCTGAAAATGGAGAAAGAGTGATGAGATTGGGAGGAAGAAATAGAAAGTTTAATTAATACTGGACTTTAAAGATGAAACAGAATGAAATTAAGTAAACCAGTAACCAACTATGAGTATCATAGACTGTGACTACTGGTTTCAAGAAAATAGATGAAATATTGAAAAGTATTTATTGCCATAATACTGGGATAAAAAGTAATGAATTTGAAAATAAAATACTATCCCCAATTTCTGATGTTCATACCTGTTTTGGATTGTGCCTAGATGGCCCCCAAACCTTCATGAAGTCATAGGGTGGGGTTTTCAGAGGTGGCTAGATCTAGTGTGTGGTGCTGGGATCGAGGATGCGTGATTACTAAATCAGTCCATTGATTGGTTCGGCATAGTTCTGGCTGGGATTAAGGATGTGATTGCTACATCTCGCCTAGGGTGGGTAGCCTGCATGAAATGTTAGGAACAGAAAGAGGCCTAAAGTGCTCTCCTTGTCTTCCTGCTTGCTGTGAACTATTTGTCATCTGTGATGCCCCTCTGAAAAATCCCCACCTCAGACAGCATTAGGCTTTAGAGTACATCTAGATGCAAACCATAAAAATACTGCTCTCAAATTTAGGCTGATGGTATTGTCTGACAGCAGTTTGCAATGAACATTAGGACCTTATCTTTCAAGATTCTATTCTTGAAGAAATTTTTATAAGATCATAATACATGAAAAAACCAAGACACAATGACATTGTTTGCTTCAGTCAGATGGCCAGAAAATTAATTAATTTTGTTTTATTCCTCATTTTACTATTCCCATATTCCCTGTTATCAATTAATTCAGAAAAATTGTAAGAACATAATTTTAATGGGTCATTCTGGAGTACCCTTGAGTATGCTGCTCAGAGCACTTAGGTTTAGAAAAAAACTCAGCTTCACATTAGTTTTAAATGCCTACAGTTATTTTAACTTTAAAGTTATTTTGAACATTTAAGCTTTGTCTTCAGTTCCCCAGAACAACCAATTGCAACAGAATCAAACATACTGATAATTGTTTGATATGTTTTAGTAAATTAGTCAATAATTATATGTCAGCCATAGAACATGTTGAGGACTTAGCATGAATATTTCTCATAATAGTGATACTTGTATACTTATTGTATCAATCAGAAAATAAGTGTTTATAGTATAAAACATCTTGTCTCATGATGCTTGGTTACTAAGTTCCTTATATGTGATATGAGTGCTCAAAGTGAAATTTGTACCAGATGAGGTTACTACACAAGTATGCAAGGTTACTACACAGTGGGGAACGGGGATTGAACTCACATTATTATAAAAGAACTTGTGAGGATTTTTAAGCAGTTGAGTGAACTCCTTAATGCAGAAATACTAGAGATGTTAGCTTGGAGGTTCATTACTGATATTTGTTAAATGTGGTCAGTTATTTCTCCATTTGAAAGGTTTTTGTCCATTAAGCCTACCATGTTTTGGAACCCTAGGAAGTTAAGTCCCTGCCCTCTCACAGAGGCTGGGAAACAGAGATGCTCTGTCCCTCCATGATTACATTTCAAAAATGTACTTCTAATCCTTAACAGACATTCATTGGGTTCCAAATTGGACAAAACCTTGGAAGATCTATACATATTTCACATTTCGACAGAAGATGATTTATAGTTGCAAGTTTTCTGAAGTAAATGCTCTAAGAAAAGTAAAGTCAAGAATTTATCTTGAGAGAAGAAAACCAATATTTGGTTGAAACTAATTTTGAGATCAACTTGGCTGGAATCCATTTCTGTCAGATACCATTGTAGGAAATCTTAACACTGGCATTACACTGAATTGAAATTATATAATTATATAATAATTATTATTATTTATAACAATATAATTATATTATTATGATGATGATGATGATGATTGGACCAGGGATTTAGCTCAATGGCACCATGCCTGCTGCCTCTAAGCAAAATCCTGAGTTTGATCCCTGGTACCAAAAATAATAATATTATTATTATTATTATTATTATTATTTTCTATAGAATAGCAGTGTCTGTGCTGATTATATGCTCCCTTGAATTTTGGTATAATTGTAAGTCCCTCTCAGTTAATATTTAAATATAAATATCTAAATATAAATATTTTAAGTTTTAAGAAATATTTGGATAAATTATCTCAGAATACAGTTGAGAATCTTGAAATTTCCCACCAAAACACATCCTAGATAATGGAAAACCTTATGTAAAAATTCAAATTCCTTAGGATCCCATAGACCATGTTCTTTTTCATATCATCAAAAATACATTGAGGGTTTGTTATTTTATTCAACAAGTATATATTGAGTACCTAGTTTGGTGGTAGAGATATATTGAGGAAAATAAGAATCAAGGTCACTTCCTTTGGAATTCATGATCTAAGAGGAAGCAGATATTTAGTAGCTAATTTTCCAAAAATGTGTTACAACTGTGAGATCACTTTTTAAGAAAAAAAACAAAATACTTATTGAGGACAGAACAAATAGGACAAATTTAGATGGGGAAGTTTTCTCTGGGGATGCAGTTAGAATTTGAATCTGCCAAGTGGAGAGAGAATCTGAGAGAGCAATTACAAAGGTCTTGATGCTTTTGCTTAAACAAATAAAGGCATTACACAGCTACAAAAGGATAAACAAATGTTATATTTTAGATTCTTTAGACAAATCAAAATATTTTACAAAATGAAATACACCTGAGTCAGAAAAACCTTAGTCTACCACAAAGTAGTTCTATGGACTTAAGAAGGCTGAAAATCAAGAATGTGTTCATGATATACTTGATATATATAAGATAGATAGATAGATAGATATATCTTTAGAATAATTCTCTGAAGTGTCATCATTGCACTAAACAGTTTGGAAAGTCTGCTTTTGTATTAACGGAAAAATTAAAGGACCAGTTTTTAGACACAAAGAAATTTGTGTTCACATTTGAATTTTGGCTTAACATTGTGGTTTAGTCATCTTTTTGTATCTGTGAACAATATATGGAATAATCAGTTTATTAAGAGAAAAAAATGTTTGTTTTGACTGATTTCCAATCCACAATCAATTGGCCCTATTACTTTTGAGCTGTTAATAAGACAGCGCATTGTGTTGGATAACACATAATAGAGCAAGCTACTCACCTCCAGGTGGCCTAAAAGTGAATAAAGGAAGAGGAAGAGACTTAGGTCCCTCATACCTCTTCTAGGAAATGTCCCCAATGACCAAAAGTTTCCCCGAAGCCCCACCTCTTAAACATTCTACCTCCTCAAAATAGGATTAGGTAGGTGTCAAATCTTTTAACACAGGAACATTTGAGGAGCATTTCAGATCTAAATGATGGCACATGGTATCACTGAAATTACTCTTGTATTTATTATCCTTGACTATTTAAAATATGAACACTTGGGGCCGAGGATTTATCTCAGTGTTTCCAGTGCCTGCCTCACAAGTGCAAGGATCTGAGTTCGATCCGCAGTACCAAAAAAAAAAATATATGAACACTTTAAAAAATTATACCCTTCTTCAAAGGACAAATATTTACCACTTTTGAGAAATTCAAGTGTTTGTGCTATATGGTAAAAAAGAAATCCCATCAAAAGCTATGGCATCCTTGTGTTCTTTGTGTTACTTTAAATGTAAATCCTCTAGAAGCAGGCATGAGGATGAGGGTAAGAGATTTCTTGATTACTTTTTTTATTACAGCTTACACAGTATAATTTGGTCTGGGCTAGTTTGTACAAGACTCTTGAGGTAAAGCTGAAATGAGTCTTTGAACTTTCAAAAAGATAAGAATATTATGAAAATTAAATAATTGCAAAGAACATTAAAAGACTAATGGCCGAAGGCATTTGTTTCCCTACCAGTTCTTCCACAGTGTTTGGGAGAAAGCACTCCAGGGAGTTAGAGGCACTTGATTTCCAGCAACTGTCAGAGACAGGGAGCTGCTCCAGATCAGGAATAGTCAGCTTTACTCAGGGTAATTTGCTCTGTACTTGTCTTCAGAGGAAGCAGCCTGACTTATCACGTTTCTGTTTTTGCTCATTTGTTTGTTTTCGGAGAAAGAAAATTCATATTTTCTATATGGCATATAAATCCTTACCTAGGAAAGAAATTTTTATAGATAAAGGTAAGAAAAGTTAGATAAAGATCAATGATGAGAGAAACATTAAAATACAACACAGATCACTGTGTACTCAACTGACATTCATTTTTTTATGTTTTTAGTTTTAAAATTATAGACAAAATAATTATATATGTATTTTTAAAATATATATGCATACTTTATACATATGTGTGTGTGTCCATGAAATAATTACATATGTGTGTTTGTATAATATCTTGTATTTGTTCAATGCTATCAATGTATATTTAGATGTTGTTACTGGTCATTGATCTTATGTAGTTATGATTTTGATCTGGAATATTATCCAAAAGACTCACGTGTTTAGAGGTTAGGCCTTTGAAAGTTGAATGGGTCCAGGAGGCCTCATAGCTGCTTTGTTGTTAACAGGTGGGGACTGCTTAGAGGCAGGTTAGTGGTAGTGTGACCTGGAAGAGTATATCTCCTACCCTGCCTTTTCTCATTACTGTCAGCTCCCTGACCACCATAATGTAAGCAGCTTTTCCTCTACCTTGCTTCTCTGCCATCCCATTTCCTCCTTGGAGTCAGCTAACCATGAAGCCATGGGCTAAAATAAACTGTCCTCTTTTTAGTTATGGATATTGGGTATTGTGTATCAGCAATGAGAAAATGACTAGGATTTTGGTACCAGAAATGGGGTTGTTGCTGAGACTGCATGACAGTGTGATTCAGTCTTTGGAACTCAATTACAGGAGGAGTGTGGAAAGATTTGTAGATGCTGGCTGAAGAAGCCTTAAAATGTTATAAGCTGAGATGCATGAAAGATTCTGGTCAGAGCTCCCAAGACCAGAGTGCTGTCAGAAACCCATATGATAAAGGGCAGTTTTGGGAAGTTTTGGTTGGGAAAAGAACACTGTTGGGAGTTGGACTTGAGACCATATGTGTTTTGCTCTGACTGAAAATTTGACTACATGTTTATAGTCATGTTTATAGTGAAAAACAGGAGCAAAAAGTACATTGAAACACTTTCAGTTTCATCAAAAAAGGAAGCACCTGCAAAGCTGAGGTACAGGAAAGCATAGTTGTTAAAAAGATTAACATTAAAAAGAGGCCAATAACTTTGCATGAAGACAATAGGAAAAATGCTGTGAGGACACCTCACCAATCAGCAATATGCTAGTTCTTTGCAAGTGAAAGGATACAAAAGTGAAAATCTTTGGTTTGAAAAGAGAACCTCAGGGCATCCTGCTCAGGAAGAGCTGCCTGGAGAATTGGTTATTTGGGATTCAGTTCACAATGTTCAGCCATCCAAGCACTTTCAGTCCTCTTTATCTATGATCCAAGGGGGCTTAGCTATTGCTCCAAAAGTTGGAAAACCTTGGTGACATTGTGCTTTTTCTTGTGGGCATACAAAATGCAAGAGTTGTGGGATCAGGGAGAGTTCCACACAGATTTCACAAGAAGGCCTGACAGTCCAGACAGTATAACCCTGAGAGGGCAGTGTGTAAAGTTGTGAGTGTGAAGCCAAAAGTGCAGTGAAGAGTCCAGAAATTTAGAGATGACAAGAATTTGGAGTGCCTGAGAAAAGCTACAAGCACCAAGCAAAGCTAACCCAAAAGAAAAGCCACAAGCCCTTTAATGGATAATGCAATAAAGGCGGGGCTGTCTAAGCTCTTTGGTTCTCACATCTTTCCATAACTTTACCTGGTGTTGGAAATAGAGCTGTGGGATTTAATATTTCCCCTGATGGGTCTTTCTTTAGTCCTACTCCTTTCTATATCCCCCATTTCTCTCTTTTGGAATAGGAATATACCATTTGCCAGTATATGGGGATAATAGGCATGTGCCACCATGCCCAGCTACTTTAACTTTTATCAAATATTAAAGGAAAAAATAAGCCAAAACCAGTCTGGATTCAGAGATCAGATTAAAATGTCAGATTTTCCCAAATTTTGTTTTTATCTTGAGTGCTTTTGATTTTGAATTACATGCTATTGCTAACATTTCTTAATAGTTCTTTAAGCTTACACACATTTACTATTTAAAAAATCCCTCAGTTAAAAAGAAGTGTATAGCAATATAAACCAAGTATCTCTGACTTCTGTATTTAAATTTCTTATACATAACAAAGTTTTAAGTCTCCTATTCATTTTCCATAATGTACATGTGCGTGTGTATCTGTACATGTTAAATTATGAAGTACAATTCCAGCAAAAGAACATAAGACCTCACATAAACTTCTTGGTAATATAAAGGAAGTGAAAAAGAATCCATATAAATAGCAGACTAGAGGAAAATATATGTCAGCTATTATTATGAAAAATGGCTGAAACAACTCTGATTTATGTGCTTGTGATAAATCTAATTTTACAGCACAGCAGTTCAAATCACTGTCCACAAATTTATGCCTTCTACTAGAGAAAATTTAATCCAAATGGTTGTTCAGTGTTGATTTTCATGTGTATAAATTTCTACTTTACTAATAGGATACTTTTTTCTGTAAGAGTAATTCTTTCATTATTACTACTGTCAAAATTAATTCATTTCATGAAATAAACAGCCATGGTATCATACAAGCTGTAGTTCAAAAAATGAACTAATATTTAGAATATAACACATTATGACTAGTAAAATGTAAAACTGATAACCATATGGAGAAAACAGCATCAAAAAGGAAAATGTGATAAACATGAGAATATATGGCATTAAAACAAGCTGAAGGAAGCCAGTGATAAGCCAAATACCTACCATAATAGAGGACCTCCTAGGGAAAGGGGAACTGGGATAGCTCCTTTTTTGGGCAGAAACTTATCAATGGTTCTTCACAGGATTGCCATTCTAGGGTTCATTTGAAAAATGGGAAGTGCTTTGCTGGAAATCAAGACTTAATGAATACTTCTCAAGTATGTACTTTTCTCCTCATTATATCATTTCTTTAGATGTCTACTTTGTATTGTACACACATTATGCTGAGTTTTACCTAAAAAATCCTCAAACACTTTGACATCTAACATAGTAAAGCATGAAATCACTTAAGTCATATAATGTCTCTTTTTATCCAATTACTTGAACCATATCATCTGAACGTTGGCCATTTTGCATATTTTAATTGAGCTATTTAAAAAATTAATTATCTATGGATAGATTAATGAATTAACCTATACAATATTTTGGGGTAAATCCTTTTTATTCTAGGAATGCAAAATCCATGGAAAGAAAAAAATATAAAATATCTTGTCATGTATGCTGTTCAAGAATTAATAGAAACAATATTTGCTGAAGTAGTTTTTAAAAATATCGTTCACTTGCTAGTGAAATAAGTGGTAACACATAGTATAACACTTATTAGATTATACTATACTATATTCTTTAAATTTCTTCTCACTCAGTGGACTCTGAGTTTTATGAAGTCAGAAAATATATATTGTCCTTCTTCTTATGTTGCCAATATTAAATATATTTGTAATGAGTGATAAACCACTATAATTTTAATGAGTGTATTTTTACTCTAGCTTTCAAATGTAAAAAAATTTAAGATGTGTCTCTATATCAGATCTTCATGTTTAAATACTTGATGAGTAGAAAAAGATTTAGACTTGTTTTTCATGGTTCAAGGCATACATATGTTCTTGGCACAAGGTACATGTCAGGAAATATTTCCTAATAGGTAGAGTTCTTGATAGGTAGAATACTGATGGGATCTCTCTTGCCCTGGATCCTGGGTTCCAGAGGACCAGAGGGTTCTGCCTATAGATATTTGGCATTTCACACTGGGGTCTGAGTAAAGGTGAAAATTTATCATATAGAATGGTAAAAGGACTTGCTGTGAGGTATATATGTAAAAGACTTTAATAAATGTTTTCTAAAAAGGTCATTCTCGTCAAAGACACCTAGTATCCACAGAGAAGTTTCCCCTTAATAAACTGAAGCACTGACCATTCTTTGAATTTGTCTGTGGGTTGTTAGATTTCTCTACCAAAAAAATGAAAATCACTGTCCAGTGTCATAGTGTTCAAGGAACAACATAATGGAGATTAAAAATGATAGCAAAGAAGACTATACAACAAATAAAGCAAGACTGAAAAAACTATGGAGTTCAGATGATAATTATAGATCCTTGTCCAAAAAAGAGAAAGACTAGGGTAAAACTTGATAGATTGCTGAAAACAGAAAAGTGAAGAAACAGTGCATAGAGAATAAACAGAAATGGTCCCTAAAGAACATCTTGGATGAGGATGCATGTCCTATGCTTAAAGTCTCATGGTTCCTCATTTTCATTCATTTGAAATCAACTATTTTTCCATTATTGTTACCAAATCTAAGCCTGAAAATTAAAATCAAGCCTATATACAAAGTAATTTTATCATATTTTTACTATTTTCCTTATTCTATTAATATAATAAAAATATAAATTTATATATTTATTACAATAACTTTTGTAGAACTCACAAATTTTCTTTTTATAAGCCTTATTTTACTACATAGTTACTGTGAAACATGGAAAATATCAAATCAAAGAGTATATGTAATACTTCCAAACATTAATTTAAAATCATGCATGTAACTCAGAAACATAATTAAATAACAATGATATCAAAGCATTTTATTGTTTTTCAAAAAAATCCTGTAGATTTAAAGAGAACATTTACTATTTACCAGCTGAAAAAAAAAGAACAGAATTTAACACACTTTAAATTTACTTGACTGTTGATCAAGAGTCAAAGATCCAATTCCAGAGCTGGAAAAATGCAAACTATTTTAGTGCATTTATTTCTCATTGCACATTTATTTTCCTCTTCAAACACTAATAAAATGTAAAAAAGGAAATTTAGCTCATCTGTTTATAAACTAAATTTAAAGCAAAACCTCTTAACATTATATACATCTAAATCCTGGTTCTAGCATTGATTGCTCTTTAAACTCTGCTCAATTTAATTAATCTGTCTGGATCTCGGTTTCCCAAAATCTATGATAGGTAGAATAACATCTATAATCACATGTCTGATTGTTGAGATTAAAGGAAAACATAACAGAGGAAAGAGAAAACATTTTTGACTCTCAAATTGAGATGATTTGTTAGATAACAGAAAATGTGAAAGAGTAAAGAAGACCAGTTGACTGTGTTACTACTACCTGTTGAAGGTCTTGGGGCTGGTGGCCACGGAGTATCTGTGGCACATGCAGGAGAATGTCTCAAATGCTCAACTTAGGTTGCCAGCTAGACAGGAAGGAAGAAAAGACAAAAGGAAACCAGGTTTGGGGAGAATGGAGAGATAAAGTGAGTAAAGAAAAAGAGAAAATAGGAAAGTATAGTAGGAAAAACCTCATGTATTTAGCCTGAAATTATAAGAGATAAGGCTGTTTCAATGAAAACAAGTTTGTAAATATATTAAAAAATATTTTCTGAGAAATACAGATTATTGAGATTGAGTTTATTAAAGAAAAATAAATCATAACTTTTGAATTATACTTTAACTATTGTATTATAACAAACAACTTAAAAATATTGTGGTTTCTAAAACATTGATTTAGTATTTCTGTTGTGTCTAAGACTTAGAATTGGCTTTTGCATGGGAAACCTTGTATTGCCCCTGTAATGGACTGTGCTGATTCCCAGTACTGTTGTGTTAGCAAAATATTCCACGCTGGTGATGTCAGAAATTGCAAGACTTTCTGAGGTCCACATATTAGAATCCATACATAATTCTTCTGCCATATTCTAATGGTGACAACAAGTTAAAAAAATTGAAACCTAGACTTCTGCAGTGGAAAATTATATCCAACTCTTGATAACATTTAAAAATTAGAACCATATTTAATCTATAATTAATGTGTTATCTGCATGGATTAGAAAATTATCCTGGATTGTGACTGGATTTAAATTGGAAAAAATGACAATAACCCATCTATCAAAGATGCCTTGAACTTACTGAAGACACCAAAACATTTTAGATGTATAGGGAAAAAGTACTTCTACATATATAGAGGATAAAGAAAAAGTTCAGGGAATGGAGAGGTTACAAGGAGCAGATGTTGTTATATGATTATAGAAATATGCAGTGATGTGGAAGTTTCATGTGCAGAATATTGACCTTGTGTTCCACTCACAATGTGCCTGTTGTTCCAGAGACACAATGCATCAGTTCCCTCCTGCTGCCTTAATAAGCAATCCCAAAATACTGGAAAAGTTTAAAAATTGACATATATTTGTGGTTATGTAATCTGAGGGCTACATTTCAGCTGAGATTCTGCTTTTTGCATCTTTCCTTCTGATACCAAGTTGCAGGAGCATACTCATCAATGATGTAGTTTTCTTGGTAGTGTGCCATGACATGTTTAAAGCTGAATTTAAATATAGTTTATTGTTTGCCTGTTGGGCATGTTATCTCAGATGTCTAAGAATGACAAATTATGGTAAAGGTAGAATTGACTGCCTTTATAGGGGATTATCAGACTCCTTTACTGATGCCAGATGGTAGGAAATGATGCACAGCACAGTAGATAGAATTGGTTTTTTGCAGATACCCCAACCACTGTCATTTAGCCAAATGACCACTAATGAAAGTACAAAGGAAAAATAAATGGAAGTACTGAGCTGGGAATGATGCCTGCTCTCTGCTACACATTACAAAAACAGTACCTAGAATATGATAATTAATTCCTATATTTTCATATCGTAACAGAGGCTTTAAATGATTAAAAATCCTTCCTAGTTTCTTGATGTAAAATGACAGTTTACTTTGCACAATTTCGCTATTACTGAACAAAATTAGATTTCTTAATGTGTTGCAGAAAGCAAGACCATAATCCATGGTGAACTGTAGGCAATCTCACTAAGAAAGAGTTATTACTTCATATAGATCTTAGGTTACTGTTGAGTTATTTAGGACTTCAGAAAGGACTGAAGGATCTGGTTTGGATTAGAATCCATCAGAAAATAGGTTAAATACACTTTTTATGTTTATGCTTTTTGGTTAGGAATTTTCAAATGGTTTGCTTCTAGGAGTGTGAGGAAGGAAGAAGGGCTACTAGAATTATCATTATTTTGAAAAGCAATAATCCCTTATATTTTTGGGGAGTGACAACTTATAATAGTTCCTCACTTTAAGGCATTACTAATCATCATTTTGATTTTCTACAAATCGATTCCTGACAATGGCATATCATTGTTTCACTTCTCCTTTCACAACCTCTATTTACAAATATAAGAGCATGTAGTAGGGAAAACTCAGGGTCACAACTTTTTTCTTCCCCAGAAAGTATCTGAAGTAATCAGTCCAGGTGCTTATGAAAGGCAACATGAGAGCAGACAGGTACAGATCAGTTCCTGGCTGGGTCTGAGAGTTGATTTTGTATTTTATCTTTTCTCCAGGTAGCCAGTGGAAAAGAGATTCTTTTCCACCTAAGTCACTTCTGCTGTTTCTGCAGCACAAAATCAATATCTTACTTTCCAGTCAGTTTCTTCATTTGTTCTTTTGAGAACATATGAAAACGGAAGCCTGCTTTTTTCATAAGTTATAATGCAAGACAATGAGACCTTAAGTGGATTAAAGAAAAATTTAGAGTATATCATCAACTTAGTTATAATGCAACATCTCCTGAATACAAATTTATAAATAACATCAATTACTTCTAACTTCTCTTAGACTTTGTAGATTGAATAATTTTCTCCCCTCCTTTGCATTTAAACTTTGTGTAATGCTATTCTTAAAATGTTTGGATCCATGGTTTGCAGAGATATGTTTTCCCATCTTGTGTTCTGTTTTGAGAAGAACTTGCTGCTTAATTCATTTCTACTAATGATAGTTCATGGCAATATCTCTGCTTACTTGGACAACTTTTCTTCTTGTCATCCTATCGATGGGCACTTTTCACCAGATATATTTTACTAAGAAAAAGAATTCATTAATTGTCATAACGGTCCAACTCTACATTGCTTGGTCTCCTAGTCGGTAACATTGGATGTAATCAAGACTTCATATACATTCATTGATTTGGCTAGTATCTGATAGAGGAAATATGAGCATGGAAATTAGACTATACTAGATATTAGTAGATAATTCTAACGTGAGAATCTCTGGTTCAATAGAGAGTTTTAAAAAGATTATAATTTTGCACAGATTTTGAATACATAGTTCACTACCCTATCTGAAGATGCTTGGTTAATTTTCTTATATGAAATAGAACACAAAAATGAATAAGTAAAAGTATTCATTACATTGAATGGAACTTACAAGCATCTACATATAGAATGCATAAAATGATAGGACTGAATAAAAATATGGAAAAGATAACAAGATCTATAGGTTCACTGCAATTCATTCATTCTAAAACATTTAGTTATAAGAAGATATTCTGAGAGTAGGGTATACATTGAGCACTTTAGAATAGTTGCTTTAGATAAGAGAACAAAATGACAACAAAGAAAGGGGATAAAAATGAAAAAAATAGCAAAGTAGATGAGATCAAAGCACTATTGATGATCACTGTTTGTCATGAATATTTGTAAGGTAGTTCTCTGAGTATGATACTAATTCATTAAATAAAGTATAGCTCATCATTCTCTACTCCCACTTTTTATTCAATTTTCTTCTTAGTATAGTTGACTCCATACCAAATAATTCATTTTTCTTTACTTTTCCTATCTGCCTCTGCTCATTTTTCATGACTCACATCTTACTCAGTTCATAAGATCAGAGGATTTTCTTTGATTGTTATTATTTTTTACTGTTATATCCTCAGTCTCAGAAACAATGCCTGACATTGACTAAATACTTAGTATTTATTACAAAAATCAGGGAATTATATGAATAACTAAAACAAATCTGACATTTTTTCACATCTCTTCATTTTTATTTATTATTTTTAATTGAAAATTTTGAAATATAGAAAACTGTGATGGATGTTGATATCTGTAGTTGTGAAGAGACGATAGTTAAGTAGTTATCAGTGGATGATTGATTTCTGATTCAATAACTTTCTCAATTGATGTCAAATCAAATTAGTGTTTCAAGTGCCTGTTGGGACTAAGTAGAATGTAATCAATATGTCATGAAAGGAGAAATTAATTATTGAATGTAATATTCTGACCCAGAGAAAATATTACCAGCTATGTCCATAGTGACTTCTGGAGTAAACTACCCCATCAGCTTTTATAAATTGATGAAAACAATCTTGCCTCAAAAACACGGAAAGGTTCAAAAAAGTATATACATGTACATATATGTACACACATTTATATTCACACATTTATATTCATTCATCTATGTCATTCTATATATCCACACACATACATAGATGTGTATATAGTCATATGTGCCTCTATGTGTCTATACAGTTGGAAAATAAATTCTGCTCTTGAAAAATCATAATTAAGTCAGTGTTCTTATGGCCAAGAACATTTGAAGAAATATTTGACCTTTATTTGATGCAAAGTAGCTAATGATGTTACTATTTTTAGACTATTTTACATCATACCATGAAATCAGGATCTTGCTATTTATCTATAATTTTATTTAATTCAAGTGTATATTCTGTCCAAAATATTCTCACTTGATCTTATCCAAAAGTCCGAGAAGGAATATGTCCAAAATATTCTCAGAGGAATGAGCAAATTAGAAGTGTCTTCTAAGCTATGAAAGCATTCAAAAGTGTGCGATGATTATTGCACTATCCTTGATATTATTCAAATTAAAACATATGTCAGATTTGACCATTCAAATATTGTCATTAAGTACTACCTGAACAGGAAGCCCATTTGTAGACATTCAGGTTACAATAAAAACCTTGATTTTTAAAAATTCACTGTGTGGTCCAATAGTTTCTAAGCTTGTTAAATATTAGAAACATTCAAATGTTTTAAGAAATAACAAAATTTGAATCCCACTCAAGCCAGGTAAATTGAAATATCTAAGGTGAGGAAAAGGCATTTGAGTAATTTTTCAAGATTTCTAGGTGACACAAACATGGTGCCCATATTGACACTTGCTTATCCCAAGGGAAATATATCCAGGTAAATTAAAAATAATTTCCAAACCAGTGTGGGAAATGCTAGCATAATACAAGATTCAGTGGAAGGGTCTGATGAAGTGGTGTGTTTCTATAGGCCTACCTACTATGGAGGGTGAGGTGGGAAAATCAATTGAAGTCAGGAATTCCAGCCTAGCCTGGGTAGCACAGCAAGACTCTATGTAGATCAAGCTGAAAGAGGACAACAGCAAAAAAAGTAGAATAACGGGGGAAGGACAAGTTTGCTTTGAAAATCTTCTCAAAGGAAGTATCAGTTAAGCTGAAATTTGAACAATAAAATATGGTTGTGAAGGTTGATGGGGTTGATTTAAACAAACAACAACAACCCTTAAATTGCATGAATAAAGTCTAGGAGTTAGATATAACATGGCTTATTTTGGGAGATAAGACAAAATGGATTCCATCCTATTGACAAGTTTTAAATAGGACAATGATGGTAAATTTCTTAGTTTTCAAGATTGGTCAGAAGTTATCTTTCGAGGTATGTTTAGAGTGTGCTTTTTTGTTTAATATTGTCTCATTTTTCACAGATAAAAAATTACTGTCAAGTTTCTTTAATAGAAATTTATATTTCCCACATTATTTAAGAAGCCCTTAATTTAAATGAGCTCCTTAGACTTCATTTCTTTAGTTTTCCAGCAGTGTTTCATATAATAGAAATAATTACTAATTATAGAAATTATTTTCAAGAAAAGAAAAAGAACATGGGACTAAAACAACTCAACTGAGTAATGGGACCTCCTATAATTTAAAAAGACCCACTCTCTTCATCTTAATTCCTGAATAAAACACTATAAATCTCAGACTCTCTTTAAAAAAAAGAAAATCTTGAAGCTCTTGAAGTTAGAATTAGGGGTTAAAAACTATCTTCAATAATTCCAAATACTTCAGAGGAAACATATTTGCATCCTTGAGTACAATGATCAGCTAATTTGATCCATGTGTCCACATATGAACTAACCAAATGTTGAACTAATGACCAAGGCCAGCATAGATAATACAGTAACTTCTTTCCAGAATATGTTGCTTCTAACTTTTGGCTTCTGTGGAAACAAACAAACAAACAAACAAACATCCAAAAAAAACCCCTAAACCTCTGTTACCTAGAATTGAAATCTGCTAGACAGAAAGTGGTTACATTGGAGCTTACGGAATGCATAGATAGATGCAGATGCAGAGGGGAAAAAGGAAAGTATGATTAAAGAGCCTTTTGTTATTGAAGAAAGATTAAGAATTGCCACTCTAGTGCTAAACTTTGCAGGCTTCAATTTAAATGTGATTTACCTGTATTTATAATAAAAGATAAATACCTATGCTTGCTTTCAGAGCATTTATTTGCTCTTTTCCTTCATGTCCATGTGCCCTTTCCTGCATGATATTATGAACAACTCAGTGACATTACATTAACTCAATGCACTAGTAAGACACTCAACAGCCAGCAATCTGGAAACAATATACCTTATTCACTGTTCCACCCAAGTCAGAGGGACCAGGCAAAGGATATCTCACTAATGTCTAAAAATAAATTTTACCTCATTAAAAAGTCATTAATTTATTTTGCATTTGAATACTTAAAACCTTCAATGTAGCAGGAACCAAAAGACCTCAAGAAATGAGTAATCTTCTTTGTTGTTTTTCTCAGAGACTGTACCCATGTATGTGTGGTTATGTGCTAGAAAGCAAAAGAAAATAAACACAAAGCATTTTAGAAGTTGATTTACTCATGATACCATATACTATACAGAATATATTGGAAAACAGATTGTTACTAATATCTTGCTAAATTGTTATTTTTTTCCAGGCTAGATTCTGAGCGATTATTTTTTAGGAGCACTGATATATAATGGTAGCAAGCTAGTTGTAGGGAATTGTTTCCTACTCACTGTTGATACTCATTAAATGACATACGTTCAGGTTGACAAGCATTTTCTTTTTTCTTTTTTTGGCATTGAACCAACAGAATTACTGAAATGATGTGTCTATTTTACTGGCCAAGAATGTCTATAATTTACTTCACATATATCTGTAATTTTCCATGGCCACTCTAATTTGTGGTGTGCAATATTCAGAGATACACGTCTTGACAAAGCAGAAGCTGCTTTACTCTGGGTTTCCCACAGGGAGGATCATCTGATGATAATGATGTGTTTCCAAAAGTGGCAGGAAAGCAACCAGAGACACAGAAGCCCTGCACAGGTGTCCAGACTGCTGGGTACTGCACTGCTGTGCTTGATGCAGCCCGAGTTTAAAGTCTGTTTAAATTCCTTTCACATAAAAGTAAAATTTGAAGTTCAGCTTCCAAGAAAGAGTATTAAAAAGACCAGGAGGGTTTCACCTAAGTTCTGGTGGGTGATGAAACACATCAATCTGAAACATTACTAATATGTTGCTGATTCCCCAGTCATTCTTTCATTCACTATAGCTGAACAATGATAGCAGTGTTCCATCGAGGGAAAATGATCCCTCCTCCCCTCAAAAAGCTTTTTACAGGGCAAAGCTATGAAGTGCTAGATTTATTAACAATTTCCATTTCAAGACAGACACTGTTTGCATGGTAGTAAAGTTGTACTTTAATAGAAATGCAGCACTTCAAGCCTGTTTTCCTAATGCCTTCAGAACTCCTATAAATGATGTATCCCTAGATGACATATTTCATTTTTAAACAATTTGGGCAAAATAGTGTAAGTTGTAAAAATAGAAATGCACTTTCTTTAACATAATAAGAATTTTGGAAACATTTAAATTTGCCAATATACTTTCTAAATCTGATTGATATTTGATTGCCAAAATGAGAACCCAAAATAATTAAATATATTTCATCCCCAGCCAGTAGCCTCAGAAAACATAAAAGGGAAGCAAGGTGAGCAAAGTTTAAAGAATGGTAAAACTGCTCCATAATGTTGAGGAGAGAAATCTGTATATAACTTCCACAAACTGAAAGCATCCTGGGAAATTTCATCTCACTATCTCACGTACCTAAACATTTCTTGAGTTTAACCAATTTTTATCAGATTATTTTAATTTCCTAAACAATGAAACCTAACATAAACTTCCCCAAAACTTGATTGACCCTTTCTCTTAATCATGTATTTCTCTCTTCTAAATATTTTAATGTACAAATAACACTTGCATAGATTGTCAGTCATAATTATAACAATGTAAAATATTAACTATAATTTCAGTTCTAAATCTGAGTAACATTTCATTTCATAAAATATAACAAGTATTTCAATGAGCTGAGCTGAAGATTTGGTTTTAAAGATAGGAAAGAGATAAAGAAGGGAAAAAAAGGAACAGGAACACAATCAGTCATTTCAGTTAGGGAAAAAGAACAATAGAAAAATAACTGTGAGGACCAGGGATCTAGCTCAGTGGTGCCACCGCCTGCCTCACAAGCACAAGGTCCTGAGTTCGATCTCAAGGTCCCGAGTTTGATGCCAAAAAACCAAAACCAAACAAACCAAACAAACCTATGATTAAAATAAGTATTCTTCAAGTTACTTTTATAAGGACTAAAGGATTGAATAATGTGAGGGTTAAGGCAAAAGGAGTTCCATTGTCTACTCCTGGCTTATTTGGGAAAATTTTTGCTATCTTTTATTCTTCTGCTTTTTCCTAAGTTCAAGTAGCAAGTTGGTTTCAGTTTGAAGCCTTAACATTGGTGACTGTATTTTGATTTTTTTAATCTGGTCTTGGTATCCAGCACAGAAGTAAGTTTCATATATATATATGATCAATCCAGTTAACACATTCAGTATCTCACATAATTACTTTGTTTTTGTTACAGGAACATATAAAATCTACTTCCCTAGCAATTTGGAAATATATAAAGCATTAATATATTTGTCTTTTAAAAATACATTATAAATATCAGATGTTTTTTTGTATTAAATTCTTTTATTGGTACATTGTATGTATACAACACAATTACATTTCTCATTGGGAATTGTACCTTTACATAATGCATCTTGG